>JAQPZY010001674.1:1347500-1585000 GCA_029931535.1 Margaritifera margaritifera
GTACAGCAATGTGGACCAAAATGATACCACGTATGGCAACATATTTATAAGACTAGAGCGGAAACTTATAAATCAAGTAAACCAAAAGCTGGTACTGATTTATTCTTAACAATAAAATAAATACCATATTTATACCCTATACCCCCAACCCCTTGAAATTCATGCTTGAGTCATCAGACAATTCCAATATATTCCCGGATACCCAATCCATACTACAAGATAGAAACACATAAATTGACTTGTATTGAAAACCGTCCGACTCTCATCATTATATCTTACCTACCAACTCGTCCTGATATGTAATCAAAAATCTTCCCTTCAACCAACGTATCTGCTCAATCGAGGAGACGCTCAACACAAAACTTGCAGAAATTAAATGGCACTTAAAAAAGAAGGGCATACAAGATCAAAACTTAATATCAGAATTTAGAAAATGCTAAGGCCATTGGCTGAAGCAGTCTCCTCAGATACAAAGCTGAGACTGCCAACAACCGTATCCATTTCGTAACAACATAAACCCAGATGTACCAAACATATGGAAAATTGTCAGGAGACAATGGTACATTACTGACGCCTCTGCACGTCTAAAGGAGGTCTTCAAAGAACTACCTATGATCGCTTACTGAAGACCGGAAAATTTAAAAGAGCACCCAGCTGAACTCAAACCATAGTATGGAAACAGGAACATACAGACGTCATACAATATGTAATCATATGCCACAGACTACGCTTTTCTAGATTTCATCACCAGGAGTTACTTACAATATCAATCAAAGGTTTAGAATGTGTAAGTAAAAACACCATTTACGTCCTATATGTTGGTGAAATCCTATATGTTGGTGAAACGGTTGACTTTAGTAAGAGCAAGAGCTGTCCAGAGTATGGGGATTTCGGGGCAGAGTCCCCCCTAACTCACCCAGCCCCCCGCAAAAAATAAAACAAAAACAAAACACAACAAGAAATGAGTAAGTTTTCTTTACAGTTGGATGCCCTGGATACACTTAAAATGCAGGAGCTTCCGGGGCTTCGCTTCTTTGGACCCCCTTACTCCCCCTCCCCCCGCACGATATTTCTGGATCTGCCACTGAAGAGAATGAGCAATGGCAAAATCCATGCCCAGCACATTGAGTCAAACTATAGATGGACTGACAATAAACGTGGCCATAAAGAGAAATATGGAACACTGCAAATATGAACGCATGGCGATAACTGTAGTCCAAAAGTGTTCTGTTTGACCCACCGTGCGTCAGTTTTTTTCCTGTCAGACTTCTCAGGCTCACTCTCCTCTAGTGATACAAACTTGTTTAATGTTGTTGTTGTTGTTATTATTATTATTATTAGTTTATCCACCACCTTCACTTGTAATGTAAATACATTCATATTTGTGTTTCTCGTTGTGGAAATTATATTCGCGTTGTAAAGCTAAATAAAATTGATAATGCACCCCTAGAGATAGCGTCCTATGAAACCCGACATCCGCTCAGTCACGCAATAGATAGGTCACACCAAGCAGTACAGTCCTATAGTGCTGCTGAATCCAAACTTCATTGCATTTTTCATAATAGGTCCCTTTATAGACATGTGGTTATTTCTTCTGTTATTTTGTTCTTTTCCTTTCGATTATACCCCTATTTTATTCTGGATAGATTTGCTTCTCTGTGCCAAATTGTATTTATCGTTCTACTGTCACTGTGTGTGTGTGTGTGTGTGTGTGTGTGTGTGTGTGTGTGTGTTCTGCAGACGCAGACCATTTAATTTTCGGGAGGGGGGGGGAGCGAGCTGGGATTTTCTTTACAGCCAGGATACATTGTTTTCTTTCATCTCAAGATAAATTTTGTTTTCTTCAAGTAATTAGATGGATAAAACTTTTTCTAGCTTCCTATAAATCAGAACAAGAGTATATTTTTTCAATCTATTTGGGGGCCGGAAATTATTTTTAAAACTCACAAGCCCCTCCCCCAAATAATAATAATAATAATAATAATAATAATAATAATAAGAGAAATAATGAAATGGTCCGTCCTTACTGCCCCATGAGGAAGACCTTGCTTTAGGTCGGTTGGTGTTTAACGGCACATTCAACACATTATTTGCTATATCATGCCGAGGAGATGGGAGTTGATTGCCTTTCCCAAGAATACACTGAAACAACTGATCCGGACTGACCTGGGCGGTATCAACCATGGAAACTCTGAGTACGAATCCAACGCTTTACCATATGAGCTTCAGCGATAGCCTTCTGCTACAACGCAGAGAGTCTTTGTGATATTCCCCGCACCTTTTGCCAACGTCAATGTCGTTATATATATATATATATATATATATATATATATATATATATATATATATATATTGTGTTTGTTTTTTTTTTTCTTTGTTTTTCTTCAGGATTGCAAAAGAATGACAATGGCTGTTATGAAGGTTATGAAACAAAAGGAAGAGATGGGGCTTATATCGACACTAAGACGTGACACAGATATCTGCGACATTTGTTGTGGAGGAGATTTGTGCAACAGCAAGTCATGCATGACTATCAGGGGTATATCTCCACTCCAAAGATATTGCATTTCGGTCATTTTTTAAAATTGCATTTCGGGCATTGCTCCAAATTACATTACCTTATATAACATTAGATTACAGTTAAGTACGGTACTGTGATGGAGAGGTTTTCAAACAACCACCTATAGAGGCGCATCAAAGCATATTAATTGACATAACTATAGGATAGCGTAACATAAACTAACCTTACCATACCTTACTATACCTTACATTACCTTTAATCAGAACTAAATAACATTGCACTACATTACTGCTTTGATAATGTTTACATCATCTCCTCACATGTTGCATTACATAATACAGTAAAACAACGATATTATGAATACCGATAGAATGAATTTACGGTAAGTGTGCAGTAAATTCCTACGCGCAGTATAGTATATACATTTGCTATCAACGATGTCAGGAATTATTGTTAAAACAAGTAATTTTCTCTCTTTCTCTCTCCCTCTCATATGTATATTGTTCCTTAATAGGTATCGAATTGATACTATTCTTACGACATAATTTCCTGAAGTGTTTACGACCGTCACCCAGTGAGACAAAAAATGTTTGATGTGAGTTCGATAAAGAAACTTTTCGATGATATACCACCATGGAAAATCTTGGACTTATGAGGGAATGCCGTTTATATATACAAAAATGTTGATCCTATATTTGAAGGATTTGACACATTTTACCTTTTCTGTTGTTTCATATACCTTTTACAGAATGTTAACGTCTTTACCTGTTATTATATATTTGATCTTGTAGTACTTACGTATTTAAGTTTATTTGGAAGAGTTTATCTTCCAAATTTTTTTTTTGTTTTACGATTCTTCATATTTACATATTTAGAACTTTAACTTTAATCGTCACCATATAACCATCATTGTGCTGACATGGCGTTAAACGTCAATGCAAACATACATATGCATCAACGAAATTTACTGAAGTGTTTTCTCTTTAGATTTTAGTTCTTCATATTTTTATTCATGTAACAAAGTTTCTTTTGCTTTTCCTTTCAGGTATTCTTTACGCATTATACAAACATGGCAGACTCAACAACGACACATTGACTATGCAGTTACATGATCCATAGAGCAATCATAATGCGTGAGACTGATGGTTATATTGCATAGCAGACTCGATCCTTCCTACATGGCAATTTATATTTTGACATTTAAATAAGCATATATGTAGGTAGTCATGACTGCAACTGATACTTTTACATGGTAACGACTGTGTGATTAAACAATACATTTGAATGTCACCACTATTTGCCTATTAACGCCATTTGGAGATATTTTGTGTCAATAAACTTGATGCATGATGCCTTATAGTTAAGGATACTTGTTTATTATCGTTCTCTCTTTGGACAAAATCTTTGCATAGAGTCTGATCTACACTACAAATTTCTCAGAATCCCGTTTTGTGTCAAGTACAAACATTCCGTAACATTCGCTTCTGCACTAAATACTTGTATTTACCAGCCTAATGAAATGTAACTTATACATTATCACATTTGCATTTATTAAATCAACATGCTAGAGAACTCTTGATGCATGTTAGCAATTTTGATGTTTGGTAGTGGAATGAAAAAGCTATAATTCTATATGATTATAATAATATAAATATAACCAAAAGTTCTGTGGCTAGGTAGAGACACAAGGAAAAAGCCTTGGAGAAAAAGCCGTTGAGAAATTAAGTGAAAAAAAAGAAATCAAAAGATGTTGAAAAAAATAATTGAACAAACATGCAGAATTAACATCAGAAATAAAGGAAACAGTACAATAATTATCAAATGGACAGACCTAAGTACAAATTGTCTTAGAAGATACATCAACGATATTATTAAATTAACATGCTAGAGAACTCTTGACAGATTTGATGCATGGTAGTAATTTCATGTGTGGTAGTGGAATGAAAAAGCTAAAAAAATATCTTTATAATATATTGAGATGACGAACGTTCTATCGGCATATTTGCACATATTTGAAGATGATCCAACTGATGAATCAATCAGGAAGTTTGAGTATGTTGAATACCTTCCACGCGATATTAATAGCATGGTGAACATATCATAGAAAGGATTTATACAGATATGTATTTACTACCACATAAGGGTTTTATTGAAATCCGAGGTAGATTACAAACAGACGTAACTCCACCAGTAAATTATGATGCGGGTGCGGTAATATCATTAGTTAATAAGGCATGGGGTCTCTTTCATAGTGCCCACTATTTAATGGACGAGAATGTGATAGAGCATATTTCATGATACCTTCCACAAGCTAGTGCCATAATAGGACTAGTGTACTATTAAAATGATTATGCTAACTTACCAGGAACATATATGTGATGGTTTAAAGATAGAGAACAGACTGGTAAGGTTCTTATTAGAAATTTAAAAACAGGTGAAGAACTGACCCTTGTGGTGGTGCTATGTTTCGAGGTAACGGAGAAGGTGTACAGGGACTCCATTTTTAAGGACAGAAATTGACAAAGGCTTGAAAGCTAGAGACTATAATGAAGGATTTTTAAAACGACAAAAACTCACTACTGGCAACAAACAAATGTCGTTCTTCTTACTATTATCAAATATATTTGGTGTATGCCGTGATATAAATACTGTATTTCGTGGTGTTTTAGACAGAAATTCACCTGACCTGCTTCAAAGATATTTACAACATTAGGAAATATGCTGCCATCATTAGGTTCTGCAGCAGCCAAAGCGGTTCATGATGGAACATCAAAAGCAACTCAAGAGTTTGATTTATCTCAACAAAAGGTTCCGAAATAACGATTTTGATATAATATAGTAATATAAGATGCCATACACTGAGTTCGGATTGAGGTTAAGCCACACTCACTCACACACACACACACACACACACACACACACACACACACACACACACACACACACACAAGAATATGCAAAAAAACCCAAACAAACAAACAAACAAAAACACAACCAATCACTATAAGACTTGATAATAATTGAATCAAACGAATTACGAAAGCAAAAAGGCAAGGCCATGATGTAGATATTGAATTTTTACGGACACAATTAACAAAAGAAGGTGGGATGCTTTCTATATTACATGTACCCGCGGGGCTCGGCAGGTTTTCTTCTACTAGTTCTTTTCTGAAATCTTTTGTGGAAAAGGATTAACATTGTCAGGAACAAGAGGAAAAGGTCTTTTTCTTTACCGGAAACACCACAAATAAAAAAGAAATAAGACCTCTTAGGAATATTCAAATTGAAAAGATTATGAAAAATATATATATACAAAAATCTTTAGAGATTGTTTAGGAAAGATATGCTTTCCAACAAAATAAAACAAAATAAAATTATTATTGTTACTTTAGAAGATTTTTCAAAGGAAATGGAACACATTGGGTAGCTATTTATAATGATCCCAACATCACACAAATTGAATATGGTTATTCATTTGGGCTACCTCCACACAATATCATTGAAAAATATATGAGCAGCAAACAAATTCTTTACAACTCTTTTCAGACACAAAATGTGGATAGTATAATGTGCGGTTATTATCGTGTGTTTTATTTCATCCAAATACCTAGGTGAAAAGCCAGTAAATATTTTGCTGAATTTTTAAACAACAACCAAATCATTTTAATGAGCTCCTAATAAAACAATATGCAAATACAATATAACATACTTATATAATACATGGAATCATATTGTTTAAGGTGTAAAACACAAAATGATATAAATGATAAGGTTATTAGTCATACAAAGAATAATAAAAGGATTATGCGTGGTGTATGTTCTATTTGTGGTTGGAAAATAAACGAATCAAACTTTTTGCCAGAAAAAACAACAACCAAGTAATTCTAATATTGAAATACAATCTAACATAATTGTGTAATACTTGAAATCATATTGCTTAAAATGAAGAAAAAAAAAACAAACAAAAAACATAGATTATGTGCTTTTAAGTTAAACAAAGAATGATGAAAGAATTGTATGTTAATTATGTGGAACAAGAAAAACTGATTGACATCAAACTCAGGCGCTAATATAGATATACATGCCAAGCTTTTACCTTGATTACTAAAACATTACCAGATTACTGATATTGTGGACCAGGAAACTACTTAGATAATGGATCCCCAGTTAATAAATTAGATGCTATATGTGAAAACCATTGTTATAGTAGTAGAAAACTTAAATCGCAATGTGCACATAAGTAAAACAATACCAGAAAAAATTAATTGGTAAACCAAATCATAAAGCTTAAACAGAAGTAATGTTTAGGCAAAAAAAAAAAATAACTGAATGAGGCGTTGAAGTGAACAACAGAACTAGCTGAAGAATTACATAATGCCATGACAAGAAAGTTCACGCAACAGATAATAACTGATTAAATAGATTCAATATGATCACCAGATTTGGTTCACATGTTTTTAAAGGACGAAAGCCAGAATACAAAATCAGTCATATGGTAAGAATATGTAAGAACAAATATATAATTTAAGAAAGCATATACTTCAAATTGGACAGAAGAATTATTTAAAATAATAAATTACAGAAAATCTGACCCCATTGCTTATGAGATAGAAGAATTAGAAGGTGAATACATTGAAGGCACATTCTATGAGCCTGAATTAAAATAAAAAGAAGAGATCTTTAGAATTGAAAAATTAATAAAGCTTGATTATCAAAAAGAAACAAGCGTTTGCTAAATGAAAGGGTATGGCCAGTAATATATATATATATATAAGTAGTTGAGGGGGGGTATTGATGCCAAAAGGGGGCACTTGATGCCTTTACGGGAGTTTAACATGGCGGGGGCACTTGATGCCTTTACGGGAGTTTAACATGGCGGGGGCACTTGATGCCTTTACGGGAGTTTAACATGGCGGGGGCACTTGATGCCTTTACGGGAGTTTAACATGGCGGGGGCACTTGATGCCAATACGGGAGTTTAACATGGCGGGGGTCTCTATAGGGACAACGGGAGGGAGGGAAATAGAATTAATCTTTCTTGAAAAAGGGTGGTCCTGAAAAAGGACCGTTGGTTTTGTTTGGTAGGAAGAGCTTTTATTTATTTCCTCTCCAACATTGAGTGAGAAAGCCTGGGAGGTGGAACTTCTTCTTCTCCTCCTTCTTCTTTTCAGGTATCCAGTCGGGATGATTCAATTGTCTGAACTTGTCCTGAATTTTCATCCAGTTCAAGTTCAGACGATTGAATTGTTTTTCTCTTTTCTCCTTTACCCACATTAATTTGATTTTAGCTACCTCCTGTTCCAAAATTTTTTTAATAATAGTTTCTACTCTGAGCAGGGCCGCTTCTTGTCGAGTAAGGATGATACATTTTAAATGATCATCCAATTTTTGGATGTAATCCAAGACTTCTTTAAGAAGTCCTACTCGACAAGGTGAAGAAGAGGAGGAGTTGTTACTCTTCTTAACTTCCTCCTCCTTCTTCACTTCTTGAATTAAATTTAAAATCAAATTAATGTAGGTAAAGTGATGGATTACCCACTTCCAACTGACTGGATACCACCACATCCTTTTCTCCATATAATACTTCACTTCCACCATCCAGTCCCAGGCTTCCTGTAGATTGTCAATAATGTCAAGCATTCTTGAAGAGTGAAAAAAAGTGTGAATGGCGCTACTGTGGAAGGCACCGGTTTATATGCAAGAAGCGCGGACGTGATGGAAAACATCCCCCTTTTTTTTCCAAAAAAACCACACCACACTATCCTTTTTTCTATATCAAACTCACACCACACAAAACATATAAGGGAGAAGGTTTTTTTGTTTTCAGGGGTTAGACTATCACAAAAAAATATATACACACAACATATAAAAAAACACACACTTATATAGGCAATATTGATAAATAATTAATCTTTTCTTGAAAAATGGGTGGCCCTAAAAAGGACCTTTTTTTGTTATTGTTGTTGTTTTTTTTTTTAACAACAGGAGCATCTCCTAGAGGGTTTTCTTTTTCTTCTTAAACTTCTTCTAACTTCGGGTCCATACAGTAAAACCCTCTTTAGACAACCTTGTCTCTCCACATAAGTTTGTCGATACCATGTAGCTGTATCCGTAATTTTGGTTTTAGTCCATGATGCTTTTACATACATCAGGAATGCTGGATTAAACAGCATTCCTGAAACAATGTTGGAGGATTCTACACTAACCCACATGATTTTGTTTTTAGGATTGGTCGTCTTGGAGAAAAACCGGTGAAGCATTTATGAAACGAGCGGTTGTATATATACCTTACGATCGGATTGAAATGGATCCAAATTAACTACCAATCCAAACACGTGTTACAAGTCGGTTCGGTTTTTCTTCCAATGGGAAGAAAGCGGAGGTGTGACGTCATCTCGGGTATAAAGGTATCGTAGCGTTCGTAGGAGGCTTTATTACTTTTTTCGACAGCCTTCATGGAGACTGGAAAGACAAGTACTACATCAATGTATTGGAGTGATCCTGCAACGATAATGAATGCTGCGGCATTATTGAACTTTCGGCCGGAAGACTTTGAGTTAGATTTACTAAATCAAGAGTATGACAATACTACTACTACTGCTCCTACTGTTCCAATAGTGAATGATTTTAAAAGAAGACAAATGGAAGAGATGGAAAATTTTGTCAAAAAGCAACGGGAAGAGGAAGAAATGTTTCTTCTTCTTCAACAACAACAGAAAGAAGAAGAAATCAGACAGCAACAGCAGCAGCAACAGCAGTTACAAGAGGAGGAGAAGAAGAAGGAAACAGGAAAGGAAAGCCTCAGTCTTCAAGAAAGAACTGTAAGTCTGTTAGAAGAGGTATTATATGAGTTGAAATGGATGACCAATTTCTATAAGTATTCTTTAACTCATCAACCACCTAAACGGAAAAGACCATCACGGGCTAAACAACATTCTTCTTCTAAACCTTCCAGTGCTAGTGAGATGCCACCACCACCACCACCACCCATGTCACCAATATCACCACCACCACCAGTGACTACCACCATAATGAAAACACCATCAGTAGCAGCAGCATTAACAGGATATGGATTGGGCCGTGGTAAAGGACTACGGCATTTGAAGTTAATTTGAAAAGTTTTGTTTTTTGAAAACCAAAAACAAACAAAACAACCCAATGGTCCTTTTAAGGGCCCCCCCAGATTTCTAGAAAAGAAATCAAATTGCCAAAAAAAAAAAAAAAAATCAAGTTAAAACTTTAAAAAATCCCACCACCATAGTACAAGTGTGAGTGAGTGAGTGCGTGCGTGCGTGCATTTCTACTCTAAAACAAAATAACACAAAACCACTTACTTTTTTTCTCTTCAGTCTGGTGTATTCATCCAATTTTTTTACAAAATAAAATTCAGCAATATAACATATAACACCAAAACAAAATCACACAAGAAAAAACAAAGTTCACTTTCTGTAATGCTTGTGTGGTTTGAATTGAAACACTGGAATTTCCTTCTCACTGTCTCTCTTGTGTTTCGTCTTCATAGGAATCCTGTTTTCCTTTTCTTCATCTTCATTCTCACTTTCGTCTTCCATTCTTCTTACTCTCTTCTTACTTTTCTTGATGATATGTTCTTCTTCTTCTTCTAGGTTTGTTAATTTTGAATCCACTTCCTCCCTCTCCTCTTCTTCTTGTTCTTTCTGAGGGCATTCCGAAGACCAATGTCCTGGTCCTTTACAATGATAGCAGATATCTTTCCCTTTATCTCTCTTTTTCTGTTCACGTTTGGGACAATCTGGAGCCCAATGTCCTTTCTCTTGACAGATGTAACAAGTATCGTCACTTTTATCTCTAGTGACAGAGGAGGAGGAGTAGTCTTTACTCTTACTGTACGTAGTATACTTTCGAATTACTGTCTGTAAATCTCTCACCAAAAAAGCAATCTGTCTTTTTGACTCTTCCATCTTGACAGTTTGAAAGTTCAATCACCAAAGACTGATTCTGAAGGTAAGAAGATCTCTCTTTATATACTCTTCTGTCTCTATATAAAGGTACCTGGGTGAAAAAAAACTCAATCAGTTTCAAATCAGAGTTGAAGATGAAAAGATCACGCCCAAACCATGATAAATCAGAACCAGAACAAGAACAAACCAAGAAGCCACGGCGACGAAGGTATTCCGTGCCTCCTGAAACACCCTTAGAAGAATTACTGGCTCAAGTCCATGCCAGTGACTTTGAAGACGAAATGAGTGAACAACAACCTGAAACCCAAACTTCCAAAACCAAAGTCACTACTACTACCAACACCACAACCCCTGACCAAGAAAGTCATACTACTACCGCTACCGTGGCTCCTGAAAATTACTATCGGATTCGAGAGACACAAAAAATCACTTCTCGAAAATTTAGGACCACGGCGTATACTCACACAGTACACTTCAAAGACTTTAAGTCTCAAGTACCTCCCGAGAAAGCGGCGCGGTTCATTACCAATTTGTGGGAATCTGTGTTACAGAACTTAAAACGGCAATGTGGAGCCAAAGAAGACGATCGGTTGAGACTAGCCATTCATCATGACCAATTGAAGAGTCCTGTTTGGATTGAATTTAGTACCCCGGCAGAATTAACGCCAGACAAAGTTATGTCAAAAATAGAACATGTACAACAATCCAATGACAAATTTACCATCACCGATGGAAAGGCCACCGTTTACATGACCCATGTTGCTCCACCTCGAGGAAGTGGACGAAGCAGAAAAACTTTATTGGTGGACGATCTTCTTACTACCAAACAAAGTGTCGTCCGAATTAACAATACTGAAGATTCAATGTGCTTAGCTCGAGCTATTGTGGTGGGTCGTACCTATGCTAACAAGAACGAGAGCAAAGAATGGAAAAAAGCCTGGAAAAACATTCAATATTCGCAAAGACCCCAACAACGAAAAGAAGCAGAACTCTTGTTACAACAAGCAGGGATCCCTAAAGAGACTGTGTGTAGCATTTCTCAATTACAGCAACTTCAAGATGTTTTGGCTCCTCATTATACGTTAAAAGTTCACCCTCAAGAAGTGCGCGGTGATCTATTGTTTCGAGGCCCCTAATTTTCCTGAGGGAAAATACATTCATCTTTATCACCATCAAGAACATTTTGATACCATTACCAGTATTACTGGATTTTTGGGATACTCTTACTACTGTGAGAAATGTAACAAAGGGTGTAATAGTCGGAGAGGAAACACATTACTTGTGGAGCAAGATGTCGGGGCTGTTTAGCCGACCCACCATGCCTTCCTGAGCCACAACAACATCACATTTATTGTGAAACCTGTCGACGCCGTTTTGTCAGTCCTACTTGCTACCAACAACATCGCAAGACCCAAGGACGACACCAACAAAAATGTGCTTGTGAGTTATTACAATCGTGTTCTACGTGTGGACAACTGATTCGTTCCAACAACTCCAAGAGACACGTTTGTGCTGGCAAGAAAAAATGTTCTATTTGTCATCAGATCGTCGATTTTGATCATCGATGTTTTATTCAAAAGCGTGACAAGATAGAGAAGAAAGAAATAAAGAAAAACAAGAAACAAGTAGATTTCATCTTTTTTGATTTTGAATGTATGCAAGAAACAGGCACTCACATTCCTAATTTTTGTGTAGCCCATCGGGCTTGTGATCAGTGCATTCAAGAATCGATTCATTTTCACTGTCCTCATTGTAGTAGGATTCCAGGAGGACGTGAAAAAATCTTTCGTGGAGTGAATACTTTGTCGGAGTTTGCTGAATGGGTTTTAGACCCTACCACCCACGACAGTTGGAGCGAAGAAGACATTCATCGTTACGGAGATTGTCATCGGTATGCGACCGTCATAGCTCACAATTTTTCGGGATACGATGGACAGTTTTTACTTAATTATTATTTGAACCATGGAACCGAACGTCCTGAAGTCACCATGAATGGAAAAAAGCTCATCTACATGAAAGTAGGACAAGTTCAATTCAAAGATTCGATGAGTTATTTGACCATGCCTTTGAGTCGCATGCCAAAAACGTTTGGTATGACAGAAATGGCCAAAGGTTACTTTCCTCACTTCTTTAACACGGAAGCTAATCAACATGCCGTCCTACCTCATTTACCTGACCTTCATGATTATGACCCTGATGGAATGCGACCCGAACAGCGAGAAGCTTTTCACGCTTGGTACCGTGTTCACCAGAACGATCCCTTTGACTTTCAAGAAGAGATGCTCAAATATTGTCGATCGGATGTAGATATTTTAAGACGTTGTTGTGGAAAATTTCGAGAGTTATTTCTCGATAGTGCAGAGGTCGATCCTTTGAAAGAGGCATCCACCTTACCTAAAGCCTGTTCCTTGGTCTACAGACAACATTTCATGCCCGAAAACCAACTCGCCATCATTGACTCCAACACGGGGATTTTTGCTAGTCGTCAATATTCTGTCAAAGCTTTACGTTGGCTTCATTACTTATGTCAAAAAGAAGACAAATGGATACAACATGCTAGAAACGGAGGAGGAGAAAAAAAGATTGGAGGTTATTCTGTGGATGGTTGGGATTTAGAAAACCCACATATTGTGTATGAGTTTCAGGGATGTTTGTTTCACGGATGCCCTATTTGTTATCCTGTCCGAGACATGAAAAGTCCTTATTCAGATTCTACCATGGATCAGTTATATGAACAGACTTGTCAACGACGACTTCAGTTAGAAAGTCAAGGTTACGAAGTGATAGAAATGTGGGAACACGAGTACGATCGACGTTTGAAAATCGATCCTGAATTTAAAACCATCACTCAAAGTTACGACGCAGCCGACATTGAACCTTTAGATCCACGTCACAGTTTATTTGGAGGACGAACCAATGCTACTCGATTATTGTACGACGTGAACGAATCCCAAGAGAAGAAATCAAATACATTGACGTGTGTTCTTTGTATCCTTGGGTGTGTAAATATGCTCGTTTTCCTACCGGACACCCTGAAATTTTAACAGAGCACATCGACGTGGAACAGATTCGTCAATACGAAGGATTGATCAAATGTAAAGTTTTACCTCCCACAAACTTGTTTCATCCCATCTTACCTTGCCATTGTCAAGGAAAATTGATGTTTCCTTTATGTCGGACGTGTGCCGAAATGTGTAACCAAGATCATTCCTGTCACCACACGGAGGAAGAACGGTCGATGATAGGAACGTGGGTCAGTGCCGAATTGTTTCGGGCATTGGATCGTGGATACCGTTTATTGAACGTGTATGAAATTTGGCACTTTCCAACGACAGCCCAATACCAAAAGGACGACGCCACTCATCATCCAGGCATTTTTTCGGGGTACGTGAACCAATTTCTTAAACTGAAACAAGAAGCTAGTGGTTATCCTTCGTGGTGTCAAACTCCCGAAGACAAAGTCCGATTCAAAGAAGAATACCGTGACATCGAAGGCATCACTTTAGAAGAGGTAGAAAAAAATGAAGGAAAAAGATCGTTTGCTAAAGTGATGTTAAATTGTTTGTGGGGGAAAAATGGCTCAACGTACGATCTTACCCAAAACGGAATACGTGGACGATCCTTATCGTTACTTTAAACTGGTGGACGACAAAAGTATTCTAGTCAAGCACGTTGAAATCGTCCGTGAGGATTTGATCATTGTTAATTTTGAAGATGAACCCAAGTTTGTGAAACCTGACAAGTTTAGTAACGTAGTCATTGCCGCCTACGTGACTGCTCATGCTCGTTTGAAATTGTATGACGAAGCATTAGAAGTCTTGGGAGATCGTGTTCTGTATTTCGATACTGACAGTTGCATTTACATTCATCGCCCCGGTTGCCCCCACCCTACCATTCAAGGAGATCGATTAGGAGCCTGGACAGACGAGCACCCTCAAGATACCATCCTGAGTTTTGCTAGCGGTGGCCCTAAAAATTATGGGTACCGATACCGAGACCCTCAAGGTCAACTTCACACCTCCTGTAAAGTCAAAGGATTGACTCTGAACTATCGAACTAACCAAGTCGTGAACTTTGAGGTTTTAAAAAATGCTCTGTTGTCTGGACAAGTGAAAGATTTTCAAGTCGCTACGTTAGAAACCTCACAAGATTGTTCGCCTACCAAATCATAAAATCGTGACTCGACCTGTTCAAAAAGTGTATCGTATCGTGTACCAAAAAAGAGTGAGACTTCCAGATCACACTACTTTACCTTACGGACACGCCGATTTGGAGAAGTATAAAAAAAAGGAAGCCCTCCTCTTGAAAAAACAGAAAAGATGTCTTCAACAACAACAACATGGGTTTTGCCTGACTATGCTAAGTGTGACAGTCGATTGAAGACGTTCAAAAATTGGCCTAAAGGGGATCGATTACCCACAGCCATCTCTTTAGCCAGAGCAGGTTTTGTTTACTTTGGACAGGGAAGTTTAGTGAAATGTTTCAGTTGTGGTGCAAGCATTCGCATGAGTCCTAAAGATTCAGCTATCGTGGAACATACCAGATGGTCACCAAACTGTGCTTACCTTTCTTTAGCGTTTCCACCGATCACATTACAATACTTTTCGGATGGTACAGTCGACAGGTATAAAAAAGGAACCCCTTCCAAGCCTAACCTTCATTCTGACTTTTCACGTGAACCGAGCAAGAAAAAAAAAATAGATGAGTATTTTTTCCAGTTTTGAGGAATTTGAGTGTGATGCTGAACCATGCCATGACGTGACCGATGCCGTACGTTGTGACATCGTGGATTCAGTCACTCACCGTCGATCCAACTCAAAGATGCAGGACGCCCTTTATGTTTTACTAATCGTACACAAAACGGTACTCCCTGCAGACCTAATGGATTGATGATACCCTTGGCTGTGTCTGGCTATTCCAAGTATGAAAATCGTCTCGAGTCGTTCCAAGACAAGTGGCCAAAATATTTAAATGGCCCTAAACCCGAAGCTTTAGCCAGATTTGGATTTTTTTACGTGGGAGTTGGAGATCAAGTGAAGTGTTTCAGTTGCGGTGTGAGACTTCGCTATTGGGAGCCTTACGACTTAGCTGACATCGAACATGCTCGATGGTCTCCGCATTGTCAGTTCTTACCTTTAGTGGCTCGAGAAGAATACGGATACGATCAACCAGATACCAAGAAGTAATACAATGGAGGAGAAGAATACTTCTTCTTTAGATGAACTTATTTGTGGTTTACCTTTAGAGTTACAAGATCGTATTTTTCAGTATATTCTCCTACTTTAGAAGATCGTATTCGTGGATTACCTTTGGAGCTACGAGAACGGATTTACCAAGAATTTGTTCACATTCAACTGAAACGTAAAAAAGAGTTACATCCTTTACGACAGACTTGTTGTAACCAATGGTATTTTGAAGGTAATAAGACATTTGATAGCTAAGAAGATATTCAAATGGTCAGACATTGATGAAAATCTACATCCCCAATTTAAGACATTGGTGGGGGCTACCTACAATGTAGCAGTGGAATATAGAATTCCATGGGAGGAAGTGAAGGAAAAATGAGAATGTGACTAACATAGACGAATACCAAAAACTGTTAGAAGAAACTGTCTCCTGAAGACAAATCACCTTTTTGTGTTTTGAAATTAGATAGGATAATCACTGAAACTGGTGTTGGATCCTATAGATATCCTTTACCTACCGATTCCGTTTGGTTAGTGTGTGAGTATTTTGTCACCAAGATACCTACTCTACAAGATCGCATTCGTGACTTGCTCTTCAAAGTTACAAAAACGGATTTACGATGAGTTGGTTCAAATTCAAGTGAAACGTAAACTTCAAGTGATTCCTCGATTTCAAGGCTATGGCTACTTTCGTCGCATCAGAAAATTGATTCTGAACAACGACTATCACCAGTATCGTGAAGAATACAAAAGAGAAGTATTTCTTTCCAAATCGGAAACTTTACCCAAGTACATTAGTGTCATGCCTTTGAATGTGCGCGAACAGATTTACCGTGAGTTTCTGAAATTACAAGTGAAACGTAAACTCAAAGTCATTTCTCGATTTTTACGCTATACCCTCTTTCAAGGGCATAGAAGAATGGTCATGGGAAACGTCTATCACAACTTCTATCCTGAAGGAGACTGTCTCAAAAGGTACCAACCTTGGGAGCCTGGCTATAAAAACATGCCACCCAAGATACCAACCTTAGCCATCGATCCCTATAAAGAGGAGGCGGCACGTCTCAAATCACTTTACTACTCGTGAAACGGATTCTGTGACACAGTTACTGCCTGACTATAAAAGAGTGGGTATGCCTGAACTCTACACACCAGTTGTGAAACGGATTCCGTGGAAGGAAATCATAGATAAAATTCAGACCTTAGAGGAATATAAAGAAGTGATACAAGAACTGTATCCATTGAATTTTGGACGTTATGTGGTGTGTGTCTTAGTGACTACTTATCTTGGATTTCGTTTTCCAGGACATTCGTTGTGGAATATTTTTGAGGACAAGTGTTTGCCTTGGATTCTTTTGAAGGATCCGTGGTTGTTTTGGACTCAATTGTTGAGTACCAAAAAACAATATGACCGTGTGTTCTTCTTCGGACTTAGTAGAAGAAGAAGACTATAAAAACTTGATTTTATCAGTCCACGAAAGAAACATTGTACGTATAGCGTTGAGAGTGGTGATGAAAATTAGTGACGTACTTCCATGTGAAGAAGACATTCGTCACACTTTATCTGTGCATAAAACATTTCAAGAAGTGTGTACTGCTAGTGAGTTACACCAACAACTTTTCCATTGGAAAGATGTACGACCCTGGAGAAACCTTGGTTTCCAATATTGGTTACAAGAAGTGGCCCAGTTCAGCCAAGATTTGGCAACCACTTATTGATAACATTCTAAAAGTGAAAAAAAAAAAATGGGAACCTCCATGGGAAACTCTAAAAGAAGAAGAAGAAGTACCTGACACCACTACCACTACTGCGGTGGTTCCAATACCTCTTGAGGAGGAACACCACCACCACCCTTCTTTACCACCGCTACCGTCAGTGAATTCAAAAAAGACGAGTAGAAGAAAGAATGTTACCACAAACAGTGGTGTCTTTCATGACTTGGACACAAAACAATTGTTGTTCCTTTTCTTGTTTAGAGAGAACTTTAGCTGTTTTAGTGATAGTCTTAATTGTGTACGTGTTCGGTTTAATTGTATATTTTCTCACAAATTCACTTCTTCATGCAAATTTGTAAAATATGTTATTGTTTTGTGGGTTGGTTTGTTTTTACAAAAAAAATAAACGTGTATGAAAACGTATAAAATGCCTTGGGTTTTTTGTCTTCTTCTCAAAAATCTTCTTACCTCAATCATGGCTACATCTTCTTCTTCTACCTCGTCTGCCTCTTCCTCCTCTTCTGTGGTGAAAGTGATTGACGAAAAGTTAGATCGTCAAAGTTGGAATGCTTTGTATCTGCGCCATCCATTTAACATGTTGATTGCTGGACCGAGTGGTTCAGGGAAAACCGAATTTGTCAAACGATTGATCGAACACAAAGCTGATTTGTTTGATCGTCCACCTCAACGTATCGTGTGGTGTTACAAAGAGTGGCAACCGTCTTACACGTTATTGAAAGAAAGTCAAGGAGAAACCATTTCGTTTGTAGAAGGCTATCCCTCACGAAGACGATGGAATTGTGTCTGACGTGAGTCAAACTCATTTAGTTATTTTTGATGACATGTTAGGAGAAGACGAAGAAGAAATTAAACTTTGGTTTACACGAAAAGGACACCATCGTAATGCTAGTATTGTGTACATAACACAAAATTTATTTCAACAGAGTAAAGCTCATCGAACTATTAGTTTGAATGCTCATTACGTGGTCTTGTTTAAAAGCCCCAGAGACAAATCTCAAGTACAAGTGTTAGCCAAACAGTTAGGAGCTCCTTGGCTGAATTATGCGTACGACGATGCCACTCAAGCCCCTCACGAGTATTTACTCATTGACTTAAAACCGACCACTCCTGACTATTTGAGATTTCGTGCCAGTATCTTTCACTCTTGGGGTCAAGAAGGTGGTCCTGTCATTTACACGTCCCCTTCAGCCCATTTTTAAAAAAAACTATAAAAACAACCTACAACGTCATTTCTGTCACACACTCTTTTTGAGATGACTTCCTTTCAATCTCATCCTTCGGCTAAATTGATTCGTGCCTTGTATGGCATTAGTCGTGAAAAAAATGCACAAGTTCGTGCTCATTTGTTAGAAGCGAGTCTGAAAGAAGTGTTACGATGGTTTACTTTGACAGCACGTCAATTACTACAAGGTATCATTCACATCCCTCATCAAACTCAACGTTTTTTTCAAAGACATAAATCGGCATTGTCACAACTGGCTGATCCTAGAATCGATTCACGGACTAAAAAACAAATCATTTTAACTCCTGGTGGAAGTGGTTCTTTAGGAGGAGTCATGATTCGTTCCCTTTTGAAATGGGATCCTAATGATGCCAAAGCCAAAAAACCCAAATCACCTAAAAAGAAGAAGAAGAAGAAAGTCAGCCAAAAAAAAAAAGAAAAGCCCCCAAAAGAAGAAATCCCCAAAGAAAAGTCGTGCCAAGAAGAAGAAGAAGAAGAAAAGAAGTACTTCTGCAACCAGGAAGAAAAAAACACTACCACAACAACAGACCCCATTAGTAACAAGGTCACCTTTTGCGTCCACATCTTCTTCACCTTTTACCATGATGCCTGTCAAACCAGACTTAAGATCCGTGTTTCCTAATTTAATGCAAAAATGGAAACCTATTTCAAAAGTGACCCCGTCGGGACCGTCAACTTCAACTGATTTAGCCATGGCAGCAGCTAGCAATAAAGTACCATCCCCTAAAACTAAAGTCCAAGAAAGAACTGGTATCTTACAAAGTTTAGTGGATTTATCCAAACAAGAATTGAGACGATTTAGTCCCTTGAAAACACCTCAACGTCGAGTCAGACCTGTCGTGAAGTTGGTACGTCGTGCAGACAATCAGTGGAGACGTGTTCCAGTATAAAATAGAAGGGTACCCAGCTAAAAGACTTCAGACTTGTTTTCTACCGACTAAAAAAGATGGCTCCCAAACGTGCACACCACCACCACCACCACCAAAAAAAGAAGAAAACCACCAAAAAAGGACGACTTCTTCCCCCTCGTCTGGCGAAACATTGGGATGTCTTGTCTGTCCTGAACAAATCCAAACCTCCCATGCGAAAACAACTCATTCAAACAGCTCCTAAAGAAATCATCGATACCGTGTGTGAATGTTGTTTGAACGTGTTAAAAGGAACGGTACCTTTGTCTAAGATACAGAAACAAAAATTAGGGAAACATCGGAATGTTCTTCGTCAAATGGTGAAAAAGAAAATACCTCTTCAACAAAAGAAAAAAATGTTGGTACAACGAGGTGGATTTCTACCTATGTTGATAGGACCATTGTTAAAAATAGCCGCTCCTTTGTTAGGAACGATTGCTGGACCACTTTTAGGAGGAGTCATGCGATAAAAAAAAAAGAAGGATAAAAAGGACCACCCTACTCTGAAATGACCACACCTTTTTGGTACCTTTGAATGAAATGGAAGGACGAAAACTGACTTTAGTACCTTACAAACGATGGATGGAATTTCATCGTTGGAACGAACAACGGATACCTCATTTACCACCCAATCCTAATCTCAACGAAATGTCTCAGTTACAACAAGAAATACAATCCCTGATGGAACGTAACGATTTGTCCGAAACAGAAAAAACCCAACGGTACGGTCAACTTTTACAACGTCTACAACTCTTTCGTCAAAAAGCAGTCGACGAAACAGCTCCACCCACTTTGAGAGATTTTAAGGCTCTCATGAAAAGCGAACCTAAAGTGACTATCAAAAAAGAAAAAGAAGAAAAAGAAGAAGAAGAAGAAGAAGAGTTTTTACTAACTCCACCTCTTAAAAAAATAAAAAAGTTAGCCACCCCAGATTGGATAAAAAAGAAAAGGTCTACCCCTTTATCCTCAGAAAAGAAAAAGAAAGAAGTAAAGAAAGAAGTCAAAACAGAACCGATAACCCCTGTTCAAACCACATCTACTTTTACCCCAGTAGCACGTCGGACACGTAAACAACAACAATCCAAAAAGATACCTCACGAAGAAAAGAGTATTGGAACTTGGTTAACTTATTCTTCTTGAGGAAAAAAAAATCATGGAGAAACTGTTAGCTACCATTTATTACAATCCTGGTCATGCTGCTGGTTACGGAGGAGTTCAAAAATTATATCGAGCTGCTAAAAGTCAATTGAAAAGTGTACGTTTACCCGAAGTACGACGATGGTTACAAGAACAATCAACGTACACGTTACACAAACCCATTCGACGCAAATTTTCTAGAAGTACTACTCAAGTGGAAGGGATCGATCATCAATGGCAAGCCGATTTAGCAGACGTCTCTCATTTAGCTACTTACAATCGTGGTTACAAATATTTGTTTTGTGTCATTGATGTGTTTTCCAAATTTGCTTGGGTCGTGCCTTTGACTTCTAAAAGCAGTACCGAATTGGTACGAGCCTTAAAATTGGTCTTGAAACAAAGTGGACGTCAACCTTTACGATGGCAAACGGACAAAGGTACCGAATTTCTAAACCAAGCTTTTCAAAAAGAATTGAAACAAAGACACATTCATTTTTTTACGACCGAAAATCCTGAAACCAAAGCCAGTATCGTGGAACGTTTTCAAAGAACTTTGAAAGAACGCATGTGGAAATATTTTACACATCAACATACTCTCAAGTACATCGACGTATTACCTCGTTTGGTCAAAGCGTACAATCAATCGTACCATCGTAGTATTGGATGTACCCCCGAAGAGGTCAGCCCTGAAAACGAAGTGTCTGTGTTTGATAAATTATTTGGTTCACCCCAGCAGATCAAAAAAAGAAAAAAGAAAAAGACACCTTTGTTGAAGTTGTTAAAGACGGGAGATTGGGTTCGCATCGGAAAAACCAAACGTACTTTTGACAAAGGTTATTTACCTAACTGGACTACCGAATTGTTTCGTGTCACTACCCCCGTCCGTGGACGTGATCCTCCCGTCTATAAATTGGAAGACATGAACGGTGAAGTACTCAAAGGAACATTTTACTTGCCTGAGTTACAACGAGTGACTAAAAAAGAAGATACCTTGTACGACATCGAAAGCATTCTCGAACAAAGAACACGCAAAGTAGGTAAACGACGAGTAGAAGAAGTCAAAGTTCGTTGGAAAGGATATCCTCCTAGTTTTGATTCTTGGATTGCAGCTTCTCAAGTCGTCGACTATAAAAAGAAAAAGAAGTAGTAAAAAAAACTCATAACATGCCATTCAACACAGTAGCTACTCAGACAACTCCTCCTCCTCCTTCGGAAAGTTCTTCTCTTCAAGATTTACAAAAACAACCGCTTTGGGTGTGGTGTGGAGAACGTGTGCCTAAAAATCAAATCGTCTTTTTCTGCCAAATCATTGTAGTGTTTTGTGTCATCGGAGCAGCCATTGCTAATTTGAGTTTACAACAAGGAGACAAACAATTGTGGACTATTTTACTGAGCAGTTGCATCGGTTATCTTTTACCTAGTCCCTCTTTGAAATTTACGACCACGACCGACAACAGTCACCACAATAACGCCAGGCGTTCTTCTTCTTCTTCGTCCAGTTACCACCACCAAAATACTACCAGTCCTCTTTTGGAACCTTTTGAACATCCTTCTTCTTCTGTCCACCACTTGAGTGACACCTCGGACACCACCAGATCCACTACTTTGGAACTATGAATGACCAATTTTATTTAACGTTACCTAGTGACAGTTCCATGGATGTGTTTCCCAACAACAGCTTATGTTGTTTTACCACCAAATTACCTCAAGCCCTCCAACTGGATCACGATGCTCATTGGGAAGTAGGTTTGGTAGAAATCATTCATCCTACGAAAATCACAAACATCAACAAAAGATCAAATCAGATCATCATAACAGTTAGGAACAAAAAACTACAAGATTCCTTGGAAAAAGATGATCCTAAAATCTGGGCAATAGACCCAACAAATAAAAATGACATGCGGGGACATTTCAAAAAATGGGATGGAGGGGTAGGAGCCAAAGGGGCTTATGCAGTGTATGCCCTGAGAATTCCTACGGGGTATTATTTTAATGCTCGACATTTGGTGGACACTATTGAGGCTACCTTTAACCGTCAATTTGGTAAAGCCCTAATGGAGAACAAAAAAATAGTAACATCAATTACAATGATGTGGCACGCCGTTTCTACATGGAATTTTCTCTGAAAGATGAAAAATCGGGTGACATGATGTCAGACAAAGAAGCTAAAGAAAAAGGCATCCCCGATCAGGAGAGAAGATTTATGACTATTGAATTTTCTGCTGGATTGTATGAAATTTTGGGTGGTAATAACGAAGATAAAAGTTATCTATCACCTGTCAGCACCAACATCGAATCTTCAGAAGCTTTTCGCGACCCCGTGGAAATGAACATTGGATTAAATTTAATGTATGTGTACTCCGATGTGGTAGAGTACAGCGTGGTGGGACACACCTCAGCTCCCTTACTAAGAGTCATTCCTTTCAAAGTGGATACTAATGATGGTGCGTACGAAGAAGGTGGAAACACATTTCACATTCACCGTGAATTTGTACACCCTCATTATTATTCAGTGAGTAAATCGTATTTTGACACTGTCCAGATTAGTATAAAAGGAGATTTGGGACAAGATGTACCATTCATTGACCAAGGAAAAGTCACGGTGAAACTACATTTTCGAAAAAAACAAGTTCTCTAATAACTTTCCTCTCAAAAAAAAAATAAAAAATGTATCCAGTGTACCAAGGAGTGCCTCGACAACGAGGACATGGTTTAGGAGATATGTTAAAATCAGCTTTTCGGACGGTAGCTCCTATTTTGAAACCGATGGTCACTCGAGGATTTCATGCCTTAAAAGATGCTGCTTTGACACAAGGAAAAGAATTTTTGCAAAATGTCCTCATTGACAAACAAAATCCAAAAGAAGCCTTTTTGAGAGCATTGCAAAAATGTGTTGATGACTACTGGTAAAGATCTTTTAGGTCTCCGAGAAAATCCTATAAATACGCTTCACGCTTCAGACTCTGGCATTACTTCACAGCAGCAAGGACAAGGTAGAAAGAGACGACGACGAAAAGCTCGAAATCCTTTCAAAGTTCATAAAAGAACACACGGTAGTAGTACTTCCAGAAAGAATAGAAAAAGAAGAAGAACTGGTAGAGAATTAGACGTGTTTGATTATTAAACCATTGAAAATGATGCACCGAGATTCTTGCGAATGTACCAAGTCCGAACTAGAACTGTTTTCTATGCGTCCCACCATGATGACGATGCAAGAATCCCAATGGGTAGAATTTCATCCTGTATCGTCTTTGTCGGATTCAGCTCCTATCGAATTTGAAATCAAAGGACAAACCGAAGATTACATCGATCTGAATAACACCTACTTGTACCTGAAACTTCAAGTAAAGAAAACGGCAGACAACACCTTTCCTGCGGATGATTCCAGAGTCGCTCCCGTCAATAATTTTTTTCATTCTTTGTTCAGTGGAGTAGATTTGTACTTGAATAACAAACTGATCAGCAGCAGTTTGGATACTTACCCTTACCGTGCTTACTTGGAAAATCTCTTGTCGTATGGAAAAGAAGCTAAGAACAGTCATCTGGATGCTTCAGTGATCTGGAAACCTGACACCTCGGAAAAGTTCAACGACACAGAACTGTCAGTACCGTCCAGGGTTGCTGCTGTTGCTGATGGTCAGGGTCATCTTGTTAGAGATATAACTCCAGCAGACTCCCACAATGTGGGATTTAACGACCGTCGAAAGAAAATCAGAGGGCGAAGTTTAGAATTGATGGATCGTTTACATTTGGACATGTGGTTGCAAGACAAGTATTTACTCAATGGAGTTGATGTACGCCTGAGACTGAATCGCAGTAGTGCCGCTTTCCATTTGATGGCTAATGCTAACGAGTGGAAAACCATCATCCAAGAAGCCAAACTTTACGTACGACGTGTAGAAATCTTACCCAAAGTAGCTAACGACATCAGTCAATCCTTGAGCAGAACCACTGCTAAGTATCCTCTTAGACGTGTGGAAGTGAAAACCTTTACTGCAGCCGCTGGACTCCGATCCATAGTCGAAGATCACATCTTCCAAGGACAGCTCCCTAAACGTTTATTCATTGGTATGGTTTCTAATGCAGCCTTCAATGGAGTCATCAATGAAAATCCGTTCCAGTTTCAGCACTTTAATGTCACCAAGTTAGATGTCAGTCGAGATGGCAAGACCTTGTGTACCAGACCTTTTGAACCTGACTTTGACGCCAACGCAAAAACTTACTTGCGATCTTACTTGAGCCTGTTTGAAGCCACAGGACAGTTAAGCCGCGACTGTAGCCACGGTATTACATACGAGAATTTTGCAGGAGGGTATGCCTTGTGGGGCTTTGATTTCACTCCGGACCAAGGTAGCGATGAAGGACATTTCCACCCTATAAAATCAGGACCACTTCGTGTGGAACTTCAGTTTGGTCAACCTCTAGCCCAGACAGTGAACGTCGTCTTGTTTGCAGAGTTTGATAACACTCTAGAGATCAACAGTTTGAGAGAAGTCATTGTAGACTATTAGAAAGAAGAAGAAGAAGAAACAAAGAAAAGATGCAAAACAGAGAAGAGACTATGGAAATAGATGAGGGATTTTGTGAAGTAATTCACCAGTCACCAACTACTATCACCAAAGAGGATGATAATGATGACGAAGTCATTCGTTCAGAACCTAAAAAAGAAGAGACTAATACTGTGGTTACCGAGTTTGTTGGATTTTATCCTTCTCGATGGCCAGAACACGAAAAACAGTTAGTGGATTGTTATGCTGAGGAATTGAAATTCATCATTAACAGACTGATTAAAGAACAATGTTATGGATGTCAAACCGATCATCCCAGTCAGATACAACACGACAAATGTTTGATGTTGACAGGCGAAGAACAATTGGATGAATTTTTGGAAGATGCCTGGTCAAACATCTCAGAAACAGACGTGTTGACAAAGTGGTATAAAATCTTGCAGAAATATTCTTCTCCTCCACTCATTCCTAAGGAGATCAAACGGATCGAAGGACTCATTGAACAGAGTGAAAAACCTATCCGAGATAAATTTTCCTGGAATTACAAGACAGATCAATTCAAGTTCAAAGTCAGGTGTGCATTGCTGACTCAATATTTCTGTTGTTGAAGAAGGAGAAAAAAATGGATACAAGGGAACTTCATTACTTATTGAATCGTAGTTCCTATACTTCTTCTTGGAATCCTGTGGTATGTGCTAAAGATGAACTACCTCATCGTAAACCAAAAAAACGTTCATGCTTATGTCATCAATACTGACGACAGTCATCTACCAGGAAGCCATTGGATTACCGTGTACTTTCCCAATGAACACTGTGTGGAATATTTTGATTCATATGGATTACCTCCTTTGGAAAAAGACATTATCGAGTTTATGAGAAGAAATGCCGTCTCGACTCGATTCAATAATGTGAGACTACAAGGATCCGATTCAATGGTGTGTGGACAATATTGTGTTCATTATCTTCATCAACGCAGTCTTGGATATTCTTTAGAACATTTACTCACTTATTTTGATAGTGACTATGTTAGAAATGATGCTAAAGTACAAAGATGGTTTTGTGAACGTTATGGTTATCTCTTGTCTTTAGCTCACCATCGTAATGTACATCAAAATGATGTCGATGTAGAAAGTTTCACATTTACTTTACCTTCTCAACGTTGTCAACCTTGTAAATATGTTCCTGTTTGAAAAAAATTTTCATAGTTACTTGTTAATTGTTAACATAGTTCTTGTTGAATAAATATCATTTTTTGTGAATTGTTTGAAAAAAAATGGTGTTGTGTGGTTTTTTATTGAAATTTGAAAAAAAATAATGAATATGTTCTTTTCTCTCTCTTTCTATCGATCTAAAAAACCTCTCTATCTATCTATGATCTCCCTGTCGATCATCTGAAAAAAAATCTTACCATGTTTTCCATCGCGTCCGCGCGTTAAGCATATAAGGCGGTTCACTAGCCAGTGTAGTCATTCTCGTTGACTCGTCAAGATCTCAACAGTGTTCCAAGAAGAAAGAAAAAGAAGATGGCTGCCACCAAGATTACAAAGTTGAATGAAGCTATGGTGAACATAATGAGGGTGAAGAATCATTTGATGGAGACCAACCCAGAGAGAAAGACCATGACGTTCATTCAAATGGCTCATGATCTAGTAGAAGAAGTCCTGAGAGAAGAAATACTTAGAGAAAGAACAGAATGGGAAGCAGGACAACGTCTACATCAGCAACAGCAGCAGCAACAAAGACAGCAGCAGCAGCAACAGCAGCAACAACTTCTTCAGCAGCAATCCAGCAAGCAATTTGACGGTGAAGTCTTATGTAAGATTGACTGCGATGATTTTGCTTTCACTTTCAGTAGAAAGAGACCTGCCTGTCTGAAAGCGGTAAGACCACCCACTATCGCTAAACGTGGCCGACCTGCTGGAGCTGCCACGGCTACATCTACCTAAAAGAAGTTTTTAAAAAATATAAACTTCTTTAAACCCAACGGTCCTTTTTAGGGCCACCCAATCTCTAGAAAAAGATTACTTCTCTCCAATATTGCCAAAAATATCTATAAGTGTGTGTTTTATATATATATATTTTTTTTTCTGATAGTCTACCACCCCTCAAACAAAAAAACCCTTATATGAGTTGTGTGGTGTGTGATTGATGATATATAAAAAAATTTCCATCCCAAAAAATTAATGTAGATAGTGTGTTTGTGTGTTTGATTTGTTTTTTAAAAAATTTCCCTTCCCAAAAAAATTAATGTAGATAGTGTGTGGTGTGTGATTGATGATATATAAAAAATTTCCATCCCAAAAAAATTAATGTAGATAGTGTGTGGTGTGTGATTGATGATATATAAAAAATTTCCATCCCAAAAAAATTAATGTAGATAGTGTGTTTGTGTGTTTGATTTGTTTTTAAAAAAATTTCCCTTCCCAAAAAAGTTGATAGTGTGTAAGTTTTTTTTAAAAAAAAATAACAAAAATTAATATGGTGTGTAGTTTTGATTTTTATCAAAAGTAGTTTCTTTTAGGTCCGCGCTTTTTTAGAGTCAGGGTTCATAGAGTGTAAACTCCGCGAAGCCAAGAATGACGTAGAACGAATGACGTCAGACGCAGGGTAGTGGGTAATGTTTTTTTGTTTTTAAGTGTAAGGGATGTTTTCCTTCACGTTCGCGCTTCTAGTATATTAAAACCACGTATTCACTGGTTAAGCTATCTAGTTTTATTTAACCAAGATGAATACCGTCGAAATTGTAAGGCAAATCCGAGTTCATTTAGAGGTGGCCTGGCACCTCCTTCATGAAGTGGAGAAAAGGGAGGAGGAGGAGAAGGAAAAGAAAATACCAATTAGACCCCACCCTATGATGGAGGAGAAGGAGAATTGGGAGCCAGAAGCGACTCATCCTCCGTCGGCCTTCACAGCTCCATGTAAACAAAATGAAGAAACATGGAGGGGGAGCTGCCCTGCATGTAGGGCAAAGCCAGGGAGGTGCCCACACCTCCTCTAAAATAAAACTCTAACAAAAAAACCAACGGTCCTTTTTCAGGACCACCCTTTTTCAAGAAAGATTAATTCTATTTCCCTCCCTCCCGTTGTCCTTATAGAGACCCCCGCCATGTTAAACTCCCGTACGTCCCCCAAGTGTCCCCGCCATGTTAAAATCCCGTACGTCCCCCAAGTGCCCTCTCCATGTTAAACTCTCGTACGTCCCCCAAGTGCCCTCTCCATGTTAAACTCTCGTACGTCCCCCAAGTGCCCTTTTTGTCCCTCAATACCCCCACTATACTACTAGCAACAGAGAATGAAAGTAACATAGTTTTAGTGCTTTAAAGAAGTGTTCAGGATTCAACAGAGTTATGGTCAATTTTTTCTACCGTACTTTTGTTCACCTGACCGAGCGATGCGGTAATAACATTCATTGTCAAGCAGACGACCATTTTCTGTTAACTGTGAAATATATTTACTGTTTTTGCGTTTGGTAGGGGTGTGGTGGTGAAGGAGGGTATACAGGTGGATTCAATTCTCATTGTTTTTTCTATCCTTTCATTTCTTCTTCCCAACTTGCCACAAAACGAAACATTTCTTTGATATTTGGTGTTCAAACTCTTCGATAACTTCCTTGTTGCGCTGTTGCTGGGATAAACAACAGAAAGGTGTCGCACCATTGTATTTATTACGGAAATCTGATTTACCGCGAGATTATGGAAAGCGCGAGAATATGAGAAACGACTATATATAGATCTTCGTTAGGATTTATACCAATCTGATTGGCCAGACCCCCTAATTTCTTTTTTTTTATAGCTGTATGAACCGACAAAATTAAATAATTAACCCCGCGCGCTGGCACTACTTTGTCCGACATCAGCATCAAATTATATGTGAACTATTTCTAAGCTACACTGACGTAATGTTGCTTTACATCAACAACGAAGGCAATGTGATCATATCATATTTACACTGTATTATAAATAATGATGTAAAGGAAAAAAGAAACAAAAACAATTTTGACTTTATAAGACTCTGAAAAAGCTGTCCTTGACTGAGGAAATCAGCTGAAACTAAAGCTATTGAAGGGATTTATAGATATGGTAAGCATGTTTTTCGAAGGAATTTAATATGGATAGACCCTGATAGAACAGACCAATTTAATATGGATAGACCCTGATACAACAGAGGAATTTAATATGAATAGACCCTGATACAACAGTAAAGTATAACATAAACTGAGTGAATCGAACTGATGAGTTATATACCAGATGTTTCAAAAACTCAGTCAAGTCATGCTATTTTCGAGTATTCAGTCTGAAATCTCAGAATCTCTGTCTCTCTCTCTCTCTCTCTGTCTCTGTCTCTGTCTCTCTCTCTCTCTCTCTCTCTCTCACACACACACACACACACGAGATTGATTTCGCACATTTTCGCTTGACATTGGTCGAGGAGACTCGTGCTTGATTTTTATTTGTTTTCGAAACAACATAACTCCTTAATTTGTTGGTGGGGGTTTGCTGCTGTTTGTTGTTGTTGTTGATGTTGTTGTTGATGTTGTTTTAAGATTAAAGATAAGATTCTTCATTCATTTACTAGCAGCTTTTATCAACCTGAACTGATTTAGTTTTGAATGTTTTAATCACTGTGTGCATTGATGACGTCCATAAACAATAGCGACTCTCTCCTGTCTTTCTCTGAACAAAATACCCTGTTAAATAGACATATATGTCATTTCCAGTACACTATAGAAAGGATTCTCACCGATCCTTGAAAACCCTGAAAGTGCTTGCATTTTACAATAGCAATATCAAGGTCTTGAAAGTGTTTGAACATTTTGCCCAAAAGTGCTTGAACATTTTGGCCAAAAAGAGCTTGAACATTTTGCCCAAAAAGTGCTTGAACATTTTGCCCAAAAAGTGCTTGAATGTCAATTGCAGGAAATCAATCACATGACAAAAAGTAAAATAATAAAACACAATATTGAAGTCATTTTAACTGTAGCCGGCAGAAAATACCAGTCGTTGTATAAATGTTTTGTGCATGAGCTAAACATAGACATACAGTGAGCTCATGGCCTGGTTACCTCTCTCCATTGTATTCCTCCGCGTACGGTTTTTTGTAACATGTCTATAAGTCAAAGGATGTCATGTGACTATTTTAAAATTGAACATTATAGTCGCCATCATTCTATTCGCTTGAGAGGATAGCCATTCGAATTAGCTTTCAGAATGCAAGGAAAGTGTGCGCTTCATGAGCGTTGGACTGAGGAAGAGGATCACAAAACTTAGCTGACGAAAGATGAGCATGATTTACATGCAAGAAGTGAATCGACATGTCGGCAATGGGGGATGCAGCTTTAAATAATCCCTTGCTAAAGGTACTGGCATGCTCTCTCTCTCTCTCTCTCTCTCTCTCTCTCTCTCTCTCTCTCTCTCTCTCTCTCTCTCTCTCTCTCTCTCAGTAGTAGAGATAAAGAGGCGGTAAATATTGTTTTATAATAATGAGATCCCATAATATGTGATGTAATTGGGTGCAAATATAGTTGCTTGTGTACATTTATTGACATTAATTTTATAGACTATTCTTTTAAATTATACATTTTATTTTAATATTTAATATGTCATGATACTTTGTAATACCTTTCCCGTGCATCCTTTCCTAAACATGCGAGACTTTATTTCTATGTATGTATGTATTTGAAAGCAAATATTTCCGATACGTGAAGTGTACCTGTCTCTATTGTTTTCATGTAAAACAATAAATAGCCTTCAAAAATATAACTGCCTGTTTAAAAAGATTGTTTCTCTCATCTCTAAATTAAGATTTTATAGTCAAATACCTAACATTTTGTGACGCTATAAATTTAATTTTTTTACATATATTTACACCATTAATCTCATTTCATTGCATATTTAGTTCTTTGTTTATATGCATAGCTTATATTCATTTTAGGTAGTAAGCATAGACAATACTTGAAGCAAGCCTTAAAGTCAGGGAGGTACTTGGACGATCTCTTCAAACGAGCAGCAGTAGCCGAGGCACTAGAGCTGCGACTAGTACTTCATCGGTCACATCTGCTTTGCCTTCCACATCATCGCCTGCAAGTACTGTCCAGTCCTTAGTGACATCACATCAGGCAGTAGTGGCAGATATATATTGAGCTATCAAAGACATCACAAGCCATTTTTCAGTCAGGTCATGTGAAGGAAAAAGCAGCGTATTCCAGTTTATGTTCAATGACATCACTTATGCCAAGCAGTTCAATTGAGGTGGAAGGAAAGCGGTCTATCTCTCTATATTTGGAACTGAAATTAAAGATCTGATTGCACTGAGCCCTGGTTTTGAGTGGGATTATTGACTCCATATTGATTTTTAAACATTCATAGTCTCTTGTTGAAGATAATGTTAAAGAAATTAAAACATACAACTAATGACTCATTTGAATTTTTATTACTTAGGTCCTTGAACAGATATATATATATATATATATATATATATATATATATATATATATATATATATATGTATGTATATATATATATATTGTTACGACTCTATGGTCTAAGACAAATGTAACAGAAAGAAAGTGAAACCATGAACGCAAGTAAAATTCAACAAGAAATATATTTCTAGATAATTAAAATGAAAGTCAAAAGGCACTTACAATATTGTGAATTAAATTCCAAAAATAATCCAGAATGTATCAATAACAAGTCATAAAATATAGAATGTTCCGAGTGAACTACGGTATCTTTGAATGTATGATGTGACAATAGTGTGGAATGTCCTGATGTGCCAGTAGTGTTTAATGAGCTGATGTGCCAAAATGAAGTTCTCCAGAATATCTCTGAATAAGTTCACATAAATCCCAAAATCATCAATTGAAAATCCAAAATCCAAAAGTCTATGAGCACTTTTATAATCTAATGAATATTTTTAAAAAATTCCTCTCTCTAAATTTGGAAGGATTTTTCACAACTGTAATGACTTTTTATAGACCGGTGGTAAAGTCGAAACTGAAAACTGTCCACTAAACATGGTATATATAAAGATAGGTCACAAGAAAATGTTCTAGAAAAGTATATGGTGTATGTGACTTTTAACTAAAACTAAGTAAAACAGAGGAAATGCAAGGATAAATTTTAAAAAAAAAAGAACCAATGTATTATGCTCCATAACCCTATGAGGGTCATAGGAGGGACAGCAGTATACTGACGGGCTTTATAGTGAGGGACCACTTTACTCATATATAATAATACCCAAGGTGTAATGTTACATGCATTAGAGCGTACCTAAAAGTCAATTCTTCATGTATTATTTTGCTTTTAATGAAATAAATGTGTTGGGGAGGGGGCTGCTTAAATGATCAATAGAATCTTCCATTTGTGTTTATTTTAAATACAATTTATGACAATCCGCAAATAGTGCCAATCTATTGCTCACCAAGATAATTGCACTGAAAAAAAAATGCAAGTTGGGACAATAATATAGTGTCAGAAAATTGATATAATAAAATGTATTTATGCAAATGCAGTGCTTTCAAAGTTGCAGTAGGAGAAACACAAATTAAACATGTAGCAAATAAAGCGTAAGAATACAACATAAATAATAAATCCTGGTTAAATACAAGGAATCAGTTCAAGTTTTACTATGCGAAATTTCAGATCAACACCATGGAACACAACTTGGTGACTCGATGTACCCTTGCAGAATTGTTTCTGATGGCACCATACTTCAATCCCCGAATAATGTAAGGAGTATTACAAATAAAAAATGTGAATTAAATCAAGAAAAAGGAAGTTTTTGAACAAAAACATACCAGTACTCAAACAGTTTATTCTAATTTTTGGGTACAGCTGATGTTACAAAAGCACACATATCAAAAGAGTGTGAACAAACCAGAGCCGGCCGAATCATGTCAGGATAGAGTTTCATTTCACATACTTTATTTATTTCTGCAATATCATTATCCATATAAAATAAAACCATAGGAAAGTAATGTAAATTGAAAACGAATGTCAAATAAGATGTTATGTATAATTGTCACAGCTGAAAAGTCGTAGGGACTTTCAAAATATGGCTGCTTAAGACACGTTGGTGTTTGTTGACCTTTACGGCAGTTTCAACTGCAATGAATTGTGTTTTATTGTAGTAGGTTTGTATAGCTTATTATTTCCTCAGGAAACGTACAAGTATTGCTTTAAAAAATAGAAATACAACTTCAACGCAAAAAGCCAACATGCTGTGTTTGCTCAATACAAATTCACTGTGAGTAATTACTACTGACTATATTATTGATTGCTACCTTGCTATTCTTGGTGAACGAGAGAAGTTAACAAAAGAAGGAAAATGACTAAATATTATGTATATTAGACCAGGCAATCTTTTACTAAAAGATTAACTGAAACTAAGAATTTAGCATGTTGTAAAGTCCTCAAGTAACACACAAGTACATCAATATCGAATGATTAACTGAAACTAATACTTTAGCATTTTGTATATGCAAGTCTTCAAGTAACACACAAGTATATCAGTATCAAATGATTGACTGAAACTAATACTTTAGCATTTTGTATATGCAAGTCTTCAAGTAACACACAAGTATGTCAGTATCAAATGATTGACTGAAACTAATACTTTAGCATTTTGTATATGCAAGTCTTCAAGTAACACACAAGTATATCAGTATCAAATGATTGACTGAAACTAATACTTTAGCATTTTGTATATGCAAGTCTTCAAGTAACACACAAGTATGTCAGTATCAAATGATTGACTGAAACTAATACTTTAGCATTTTGTATATGCAAGTCTCCAAGTATCAAATGATTAACTGAAACTAAGAATTTAGCCTGTTTTATATGCTAATCCTTAAGTAACACACAAGTACATCAATATCAAATAATTAACTGAACCTAAGAATTTAGCATTCTGTATATGCAAATCCTCAAGTAACACAAAAGCACATCAATATGAAAAGATACACATGAAAGAAAACACATTTAGAAACATGCTGACTGATTGCTAAGTTTGTATTTGGTACTTATTAAAAATTGTTTTGAACCAGTATTCATTCTCTTCTGTTTTTGTTATTTTGTTATTGTTGACGCTGGTGTGAAGTCACAAAATTTGTTTACACCAAAACACATGGCAAAACAGTACAATTATAAAAATTTATCATTAATATTTAATATTGAAAATCAAGAATTTTCAACAATTCCATCAAACAGTACATAACCAAAGCAAACTGCTAACCTCGGCTTGTACAAAATATGAATGTTCCCGATTCGGAAACAAATTAAATTTCGTAGTGGTACTCATATCGATTGACAGTGTCTTTTCTAGTCATTTTTTATTTCAAAAGATAGTATTCTACACTTAGATTTCATACAGTAATCTTCCATAGTTTTTATAGATTAGCTAATTATTTACATGAACACAGAATCTGCATACACATTTTCTTCTTCAATGTAATAACTATGGACAATTTTCTTTAAATTTAAAATTAAGTAACAGTGCAATGACTTTACATTTTTCTCCTGTCTTTAAAAACTAAAGACATATTAAAGATCAAAGATAATAATCATGTCCTGAATTACTAACTTTATTGTTCACTTTACAGCAATAAATATATACAAATATAGTGACGGAAATTCGAACTTAATATCAAAGAACTTATATTTGTTACGCATATTATTTTATTGGAAAAAAGTAAAATAAATCTCCATTCTGATTGTATTTATTACAATACTAGTAGTAGTAGAAGTAGCAGTAGTATTGATGCATGTAATTTCTTCAACCAGCCAAGAAAGAATCTCTATACATCTTCAAAAATATCGTATGTTCAGTTTTAATTTATATACGTGAGAAGGTACAAAAGCAACAAAAACTAAATATATCACAGATGGCCCATGTACTGCATTGTTTACATGTAGAAGCGATCACTATAAACGTTGTTTGGTATCATAACCTGTGTGTTCAAAACAAATTTATTTATTTCGATGCAAAATAAGCGATAAAATGATGCTTAATAAGAAATATTATAATCTGCATACAGTATGACTGCACATATAATAATTCATAATTCGTGTCGATCTATATCGTATACTGCTACTATTACTACAGTGCATGTGCCTGCGCATTAATCACTGTTGCAACTTATTCCCATGCTCTTTCTTCTGCTAAAGGTCATCGCTCGCTTCTCCCCTTGAATGTTCCAAAAAGAGCAGTTGTCATCTTATTCATATCTTATAAGAATAAAAATGTTTGTTCTTCATTCTAAAAAAGGTTTGTGTCTCTGCAGCATTAATATATCCAGAGGGCGACGTCAGGATTATTGACATTGGATACATATGATTAGACTGGTCTCTTATCGAACTTTTGACTAAAGTTAGGACAGGTACAAGCATTTGTAAATCTTGACCTTTCCTAGCACAAAATGGCCACGGGCACTGTATCTAGTGTAAATAAAATGGCCGCTTGTGCGGATGATTTCCTACTTTATATGCACTGATATAAAAAGATTATGTCGATTAAAAAAAATGTATTGGAGATGCAAATAAGTGAAACTTTAAATCTAGTGTTGCATCGGTTCGCGTTTTAACTGTTTTACTGAGGAAATGTGCAAAAAAGGCATGCAGCTCTGGAAGAATTGATACAAGAATTGGCGTTCGGGAGGAAGAAAAATCGCTTCTCTGTTATATTTGTCTACTGACATTAGCTTCTTCACACGTTCAAAGTGCTATATTTTAGCTATTCTTTATTGAAAGACACAAAATGTTTTTACAGTCATTTTCGTTTGTTTTACGCATCCACCATCATCTCTACCTAATCCGTAAACAATGAACATAGATGTTGATTGTTACGAAGGGACATATATAATGTGCACCATCATCATGTGAATACAAATTGTATCAAAGGATAAAAGAACGAATGCTTTACACACATTTTGTTTGTGTGTGTAAGTGTATATATATATATATAGATATATATATAGATATATATATATATATATATATATATATATATATATATATATATATATATATATATATATATATATATATAATAGATTATGTCCCAATGTTGCCTTCATACAGTTCATTGATAAAATGATATGGTAGTAAATAAAGTCTGTATTGCCTTTGCCAGGCTTGAATGTCAGATTACATGTTTTTTAATCATTCCAATAACTGGGCCCTGTATACCTAAGGTATATATGCTCTATATGTGAACACAATTCTAAAATCACCATTAAGTCTAATGCACAAGAAACTGAAACTGGCATCCAGAGGTAAAAACAAAATTATTTATTTTTCAGTTTCATACATTAGGTATCTGTTTAATTATGCTCCTTGACAGAAATTTGGAAACACAATATTGATCTTAATACTAGCAGTTGGGTTAAAGTATGTCATATTAATTTATTCTAGACATCATGATGTGTGCTCCTCCTCTAGATGCATCCACTCATCAAGTTTCCCCAATATGCAAACTTCAGTGATCCAAAACAACAGTTTGAGCAGGGCAAGTTATTAAGAGTACTTGCATCAATTATTGTGATGTTGATTTCAAGATAAAGGCGTAAACGTTATATTTCATATCCCAATAGTGAAAAGTGACTGCAAAACTTGAACTAACAAAAATGAAAGCTTTGAATAATCACAAATTAGGAAAAGTAGATCCAAGTGATTAACGTGTCTTTATATATGTCTCAGACTGTAAGCAGACATTAGCTTCCTTCATGCGGTGCAGGTAACACCAAAATATAGACCAGCATATGGCACATAATATGTAGACCCTAGTAATGATACAGTTGTATTCCTGGTGAAAGGAAGGGGAGGGGAGCATATTATAATGTAACAGCATTCTGTTCAAACTTTACAAGTCATTGCAAGCTTCAGTTTAGGAAACATAGTCATAGACCTAGTTGTATTCCCTGGCAAGGGGGAGCACATTACAATGTATCGGCACTCTGTTCACACCTTGTACAGTCATAGGGGCATGAAAGTCACTGCAAGCTTAAGTATTGAATACATAGACTTATAGAAGAGGTTCCCACAAAATATTCAACATGGTCAAAGGCATATGAACTGTCGGTCACTGTCACCTACGTCATGCATAGGAGAAAAGTATTTGTTTGAGTGGATACAAATGATTGTTGCAAATTGACTACACGTACAAGCCAACTGGATGCAGAAAGATCTATACATGTAAAACTAAGGTTTTTAAATGAACCACACCTTAACTTGGGATGTTTTCGAATGCATTCATGTGACAGAGAATTCAATGAGTAGTACTTACACTTTGATAAAATCGAAGAGATTTGTTTTTTAAAGCGAAAACATATGTCCCTCCTCCCCACCATGACAATGTCATCGTGCTATACTGGTACTTGATGGATGGAAAGCAAAAATCTAGTAAAGCAAATTAAAGAGAATGTTGTTAGTAGTGTGACATACAAAATCTCTGATTTTCAAGGTCAAAGGGCAAATTTTGTGCCTAGAAGTGAAGTATGTGATGGATATTTCTGGTATCATGGGATCAAACCTGACCTAATTTTGGTTTTAGTGACCTTAAACAGATTTCCAAGGTCACCAGTTGATAATTCAAGGAGTGGATGTTCATTTGTGTGTAAGATATCTTGGAAACTATTTCTGATGACAGATTGTGGTACCTTTAAATGTTAATAGCAATATCAAGGGAAGAACTACTAGCTACAGTGAAAACTGTCTACAAAAAACATGGGACCACTAAAATTGTTTATACTTTTTAGGCAGTTGTAGTTTATACAGTGGTTAAAAATATCAGATACAAAACATGTGACTCAGAAATGTAGTCTTCAAGAGTATATCTTTTATTAAGGTGTCTGCAAGGACAAGTTTCACTCTAAGTAGGTGGAAGAATTAAGATATCTTACTTACATGTTACTAGTCCTCCCTCAACAATGCATATATCCCTGTTGCATACAGCATCTTGGACCAAAAAGCAACAACAAAAAAATTAAAAAATAAGATTTACGTTTTTAAATCGTGTAAGCAGTAACAAAATGCCTAAATTAAAATAAAATATCCACAAATGTAGACAAATGTGAAAAACTGTTATAATGACAAGAAATCTAATGAAGTCATCTACATATATACATCAACATGCATACCAAATTCATTTGTCTGCTTCAAGTGTTTTGTTGTTTTTTTAATTGAGTTTTAAACATTTTTGGTAAAAATAAGCCAAATCCAAAACGTTACTAAAGGTGTAAAAATTAGAACAGCTGCTGTGAAAACCTATTCAGGTCATCTACATATTAATTACAACAAGCTTACTAAATTATATTTGCCTACCCATAAGTGGTTGTTGGTTAACCATGCTAGTAAGTTATTTTCTTTAAAACAAAATGTCTCATTCCAAACTTTTAAATAGGTGTGCAAAATTAAGACATACGGACAAAATCACCAGAACCTAAACAGGTCTCCAGGCCTACTCAGTACATATAAATATTTTATTTGGCCTAGTTTGGCTCAACATGTTTTTTTAGATACCTTGCTTAATTTGTTCCATTTTTTTAAACTAGTTTTTGAACTTTTGACCAAAACCTTGTTTGCATTTACATTGTAATCCCTTGAAAATCTAATCTGGTCAAGTACATATTACAAATGTGTCTACTAAATTAGAGTTACCTACATCAAGTGATTTTAACTTAATCTTCCTTAACAAGGTTTATGTCCAAAAATTCCAAGTCCCAAATGTTTACAGATGTTTAAAAGATGAAAAACTACAACAAGGGCATGAAAGTCTAATCAGGTTATTTCAATATAATATAAATATGCCTATCAAATTCCATTTGGCAACCTCAAATGATTTTTCTTAACCTTGCTTACAAGGTTTTTGTAAAAATGTCTAAGACAAAAACAAAAAAAAAAAGATACAAATAAGTAAACAATAAGTTCAGTTATCAGAACCAAACCAAGTCTTAGAATCCACTAAAGATATATAAATATCCAGTCTGGTCTCGTCTGACTTAATAGTTGTTTGAGACGGCTTGCTTACAAGTTATAGTGTGACAGCCAGAGTGATGGATGGACAGCCCAAAACCAATATGTCTCTCTCCTTGGGTGGATACCTAAATATGAGCAATAGTTGCAATTGTTAGGTACATATTATATTGAAACATAAATATTTCAACCCAATAATAAAATACTGTTGATGCTATTGCTGTATGAGTAACAATTGTGCATTGCTTCTGTTAGAACAGGGGAAATAAATTCAGGATTTGCACTATTTGAATTAAGTATGTGAACAAACTGAAATGTGTTCCAAACATTCCCCAATGAGACCATTGGTTTTGGAAATATTTTGGAGTAAAAAAACTTCCTTGCAAATAGCCACATAAAAGAATGTTCATTTTTTTTCTCCATAGAAAGGATTTTCATGGAGCCAAACAATTGTGAGTTTTCCATTATTGCTTGATGTCAAAAATGTATACCACCTATAATATGACCAGAGATGATCCACTCTCCTTATCTGTTTCTTCTTACCGGTAAGTATCAATGTGCAATTAATTATTACATGGTACTAATTCATGTATCAATTGCTTTTTATTGTCTAATTATGTAGTTACAGAAGATTTAGTAAGATTAAAGCTCTTTCATAGACCAAATAGTATCTACAAAAGTTAACTGTTACCACGATTTTTATGAAATACTGTAGTATTACGCTAATGGCAAGTGAATTTATTTGTATTGTAGTATGGAAAAGAAGCCATTATTTTCAAAAAGTACATACACAATACCTCAATGTCAATGTACAAAAATATGAAGAAAAAAAGAATTATCTCCCTTCAATTATAACCATCCTTTGCAAGCATGTTGCATATTTCCTGGCGTGGGAGGTTGATGATTGTAAATGATAGTATGCTAAATGAACTTATTTGTTGGATTGGTGGAAGTAAGAAAAAAATTATATCCACTAGTCCAAGAAGAAACATCCAATATGTATGAAAGTAGCATGTTCCTATGTTTTGAATGTATTTGTTATTGAAATCGCATTTAGAATATGCTATCTGGAACCGTAATGTATTTTACAACAGTTTGAGTTGGCGGGGGGGGGGGGGGCTTTTATAAGGATATCTTCTTTGCTAAAATTTGTGGAAATTTAGCACCATACAGTACATAAAATAATGACATACACAGATCCTTACATTTCCCTTGTTGAGACAGCATTGGATTGAATAATGCTCCAAAGATAGGTGGATTGAAATTAGGGTACAGAATGGTCAAGATGTTATAAACCCATCTGAAGTGCTGCCCACATGCACATGCTGAAGGTAATTCAGTTGTACTGTTTATAAAAGAAATAATGAGAATTGGTCTTCCCTTAAGAAAAATCAGACATAATGAGCTTCAATTAATTTGTATCTTCTGATTACAACACATATGCGGAATTCAAATGACAAAGTGCAAGAATGGTGGTATTAGTATAATTTAAAGTGTTATCGATATCTGCTTTTCTATCACAGTTTATCGTTCGGTGTGTGAAAATCAACACAATACAAGGGATATATTTTTTAAACTAAATATCCCTATAATTGGGTTGATTGTGTATTTGAAAACCAAAAGGTATTAAAGGGAAATAATGAGTGAGTGGGACGTACAAGACCTAATGAGTGGGACTAACAATACCTAATGGATGAGTGGGACTTACAATACCTAATGACGGTGATGCCCACATGCACAAGGTAAGTAAAAGTGATCATGTAATGCATATACAGAATGACATCTAACAGTCCTTTTACTGAGTACAGTTGGGCATGACTTGATTGAATACATGTATTCCAACACATGATGATCTCAAAGTACTGAGTGGTCACAGCGAGTTTTCTTTCCAATATAATGTGATGTCCTCACAAACATTAAATAAAGGCTAATGTCATAGGTATAAAATAACAGCCGATAAATGTGCTTCATTTAACTGCAATTGGTCATAACTGTAAAAACATGTGTCGAATTCACAGGGCAGTTCAGGTGGGTGGGTATAATTGATTGTAAAGTGCTGCCCATTTGTTGACATTGATGAAAACTTATAAATATGCACACGATATTAACAAAAGATGAATATACTGGTTAGCTTCTGTGGAACAAAAACAACGAATTCAGAGTACAATATTGGTAAGGGGTATAAAAAGGCACCATTTAGCCCCGTCTTGAGCTCGTGTAATTATCAGAACATATCACGTGGTTTGAAGATATAGCTATAGCTCCTCTCAGCCAAGTAACTAAATTGCTAAAGACATTTAATACATGCAAAAATGTTCAAAAGTTGTAAGAATGTAACCCCGTCTAAATAGTAAGCAAGTTGTTCACAAATGAAGCAACGTTGTCACATAAGAACTGCCCACTTTAAACCGTTGGTCCAATATGAGCATTCTGTGTATTAAATTGATGCTTCGTTTTCATAATACATAATTTGAAAAATGGGCAATATAAATTTAATTTTTATTGAGACTGTAGAAACAAAAGTGCGCTGGAAACGTCTTTCATAAGTAACAAGACCACTATATTGTACTGGTTCTCTTGCCTTAATATTCAAATTTCAGCATTGTGAGAAAAATACGTGCATCAGTCTGTCACCGTTTTGAAAGAGTGGATTTGCTCGTACCAGGCCCGTATATGTGCGGTAGCTACATACGGAGCGGGAATCAGGCTTACGTATGACGGGTACTCGCACCTTTTTCTTACCTTGTCACTGAAGAGCACCAAAATGACGTAAGATGTCGAGTGCCTGGAGTAAAAAATCCAATCGGAACTCCGAGCTTTTTACTCAGAGGAGAAAAACTAGAAAACTTCGTGATCTACTTGTAAGACCAAACACTGTGCGAAGTAAAAGCTTCCACTCCAAATTTTGAGTTCTTACTCCAGTTTCACATATTTTAGAGATCTCAGCCCCAGGTTTGATAAATAATTCTGCACATTTTTTATCATCAGTCGGTGCTATCGCACAAGCAGACACAACCAAGGCTAGAAAACTCGGGGTACGAATGTAACTGAGGCACGCTTAATGCATACATTTTGATCCTGTAAATCACTTGTTTGCTGTTTTGAAAGAATGTGTGACACATTGGTTGGTTACGTAATCAGATAAGGAGCAGTTGGTACAGCGTCAGACTCGTAATCCAAGGGTCGCGGGTTTGATACCCGTTCAGACCAGCCCGGTCGGCTGCCTCGGTGTGTCTGGGAAAGGCACTTAGCTCCCGTTTCCTCGGCATGATACAGCCAAATAATGTGTTACAAGTGCCGTTAATTCAACAACAACATTGCAATTAGACAAGGTTACCTATCCCATGTATTTTAAACAAGTCATGGCAGAGTGTGCCTACGGAAGCTTAGCAAATTCGGGAAAAATAGATTATAATGTCCGATAGACAAAATTCAGTCAATGTACACACATATTTTTCCTTAAAATCATCGTTTGTGTTATTACTAATTTCAAACACGTTCATGCATATATTAAATGAAAAATATGATTATGAAACTAAACTATTTTCTGTATTTAAAATTACTTAGATGTTGAATTGTCTCGCTTAAATAAAACCTGAAATGTTATCAATATTTGGTAGCATCAATTCTAGTCGTGTATATGAACGAACACATTTTTTTTCCGTCTAAAGGCAATCAAATATGGGAAAAAATGATGTATGATTTTTGATATTAGAGTTCTCTTACATGGCTAATCCTGCAAACAATCGTAAAAACACTCGATGCCATCCTGGTAAATTGTGTGCAAAACATGCAAAACAAATTGCTTGGAAACATAAACAAGAGGAGCATGAACGTTTTCTGTTATCTATGAAGTATTTTATATCTAAATTAAAGAAGGATACAAATGTAAATAAAATATTTGCATGCCTCAAGGCAAACAGATGATTTAGGTGTTTCTAAATATGTAAGAGATACATACTGTCTGGAAAGCGGGACTTTTTCATGACTTATACATTTGAATCGAGTGCATGGTGTACTTTCTACGGTTGCAGACTGCTTACCACTCCGTAAAGCTTAAGAAACGATGTGGTTGGCATAATAGACGGTTAATAACTAACATGTCTCTCGCTGTCTTGAACAATCTTGACAACTTTAACTTAATTGTGTCTTTGTATGCTAGTCACTTCCACGTAACTAGATTTACACCGTCATTAGATCATTACTGTGGCTGAAATTCCACCAATCTTGATGAAATGGTATTAACTTTCCGAAAGGTGTAAATGAGAGTTCTCAAACTGGATATATATATATATATATATATATATATATATATATATATATATATATATATATATATATATATATATATATATATATATATATATATATTTATATATATATAACAATTTTGCATAAATAAAAAGAAATATGTGTAGGAAAAATTGATAACGGTTCCAAACACTTTGAATTTTACGGCGGATTAGACGTGATTCGAGTATATGTTCCTTCTTTTTTATCATAGAAATGTCATTAGAGTTTTCCATTGAATTTTTGCTGTTTAGTTTCATTGATCAAATGTTATTGTGATAAATATAAAATGTCCATCATCCCTGTTTGCGTCTTTCAGTAAGTAAATAAAACCTATAGAAAGACAGTGAGTTTTACATAAAGTGTTCAGTACGATATTTGACAGAAAAGAATTGTTCGAACGCATTTTTAAAAGCAAAGTAGCATTTGCATGACATCTAATGTAATAATTTACATTGCTGAACATTTTAGAAGAATCGTCTATGAAGTATATTATTTAGATGTTTCGATTACTTTTAAATGCTACATAGCATCTTCAAAACAATTTTGTCTAGTTCAGAGTCCTGAAATCTGAAGAGACCATACAATTAAATTCGAACGTTTTCTGTATCAAAATAAGCGACTTTTTCGAGGGAAACATAATATGGTAATATCTCTACCAGAATTAAGATTCTTCGGCATCGTGTGGTTCCTTAAGGCCTTTATATTTCACTTTTACGATTTGACATTGCGACTACCAAGTGAATCACTTCACCTTAAAAGTTGGCTTCCGGTAGATTTAAAATACCTTTTAGTATCCGACTGAGGATTTACTTTCCCGTATTCAAGTGGAATCTACAGGAAAAGTGACCCATGTCACGTTCTGGCCACTTGTGTGGTCATCTTTAATGAGAAAACACAGCACTGGATTTAGTAAGTAACGACCGGTTAGGATGATGCGTCCCAGCGGATCATTTCTCTTCACATCTCACGTGGAAAGTAGGTGTGTGCAAGTGCAGCTAAGAATTTGCGCTCGACGACAGGATCTCTGTTTCACTTAGATGAGGATCACAGTTATGGCTTTTGTGCTTAAATTGGTTCATTTAAAAGCATCCTAAAAGAGACCCATTCATTTGTATTTTGTCCAATAACTACAGTGCTTTTGGGTATTAGAAATCGCTTAATTTTCGTTGACTTATTTTATTCTGACATGACGCATTACATATGAAAGTTATATACTGTAGAGGTTTGGTGGGTAGCATATCTGATATGATTTCATCTACGCATCTATGATTTATGGAACGATGGCCGAGGAACGGTTGAAAGAATTATTAACTAGATATTTGATTACATGATATATAATTTTATTACATGATATATAATGACAAAAGATGGATGGAAAGAAACCGATATTAAAATTTTATAGATTAATGTTCATATCTATCAGGTGGTGTATTGTACGCGAAGGAAACCCTAATCTATTGTTTTATATTCTGATTTTTAAACTTTTTTATGTTATCTTTTTCGTATAATAAAGTATCCTGCGTTATTGACGACATGAAGTTCTTTCTGAGGTGGAAGACACCAAAAGAAACCGTTGAAACTAACATGTACATACAGCAATTAACCCTTGCAAGGACTAACACCGTGTCGAATCTTAAATAACAGCAGTACAAAAGTAGGGGTGGTGACCACTATGCTATTAAGATGCCTAGTTTCACTTCAAAGTTTGGATGTTGTATCCTCCTTAAACAATTATACACATGCACAAATGCCACGCACAACCTTCATCCACATCACATGGTTTAATACGCAAAATGTCCCATATGAAAGGAACCATGTACGATAATCATGCATGTTGAAAGCATGTGTCCCATGTAAGGCGTATATTCGACACATGTGTGCAATTGTCACACATGAGGTAGATGCAAGCGAAACGCATGATACATGTGTAATGCGTTCACTGTAGGCTCATCTACGTACAATAATACTCTCAGTTTTATAAGTATATATAGCCCAACCAGAAAGAAACTCAGTTATCTTTCATCGGACAGGAGGGGTCATAGATGCTATTTAATGTGTTTGACCTAAGCCCCTTTATATTCACTCAATTTCCATTCCATTACAACGCCATTCTTTGTTTTTTTATACTACCCGTACCATAAATGCTCAAGAATTTGCCAATAGTGCTGAATTTATATTATATATATATTGTTACGACTCTAGGGGTAATGTAACAGAATAAAAGACACAACAAGCTTTCAAGATTAAAATGAAAAACTTTAATTTCCTAAAATATTAAAAGAATTAAAATAATTCAACAAACAATCAAAGTGAAAGAATTAAAATAACTTACAGTATAGAATATCCTAAAAGTCCTAAAATGTTTTAAAGTTCACTTCCTGATGTTAATCCGAGTAATCCGGATGTGGTATTCCGAATTAAAATAACCTGTACTGTGCTGATGTTGACAAGTTCTGATTAAATCCAAAATAATACTTGCAAGTCTGGAATCTCACAAGTTTTAGAATAATGTCCGATAATTCCACGGAGCTGTATAGTAATTCAGATGAATTACTAATTAAATAAATATATTCCACACTGAACTGAAATAAATCTCAATACGACCTCTCTTCATTCAAGCAACTGTAAAGAATCCTTTATCACTGGATGAGTTGCTATATATACATAACAAGTGCGCAGATTTAAAAAGGGAATACCCTTTCTCCGTCTTTAATAATATGGTATTACAAAATAACACAACCCTCTAAGAACCAATCAGGAACTAGGTTACGCGTCATTTACCCAAAGGTCTAGCGTACTAAAAATCTTAAAGAGTAAACATAATGTTATTGTAGTATGGAATGTGACCTTTCAATGTTAATTTCAAAAGTACAAAGCTAGGTCGACTTCATTTTTCCGCGCAATTGATCATGTGACCACTTATTGATCGAGCAGTAGTCGTATGTATACATATATGCTAACCGCTATTCAGAATAAAAACAGAGATCATAAATTAGTAAATTAAATCATTATAAAAAGGTAAAAAGGTATGATTTCGTAACAATATATATAATTTATACCACATAATTTGTACAGGCTAAACAATCACAAAGGAAACTGTGTGTGTCTTTGTCACGTATATACAAATTGTACTTAACTAGATTTGTGTTAATAAAAAACTACGTCCTGTTGCAGCCAACAAAAGTAAGAAACATGCCCCTCCCACCCCCAATAAACCTAATAAAATTTGAAAAAGTTCATTTAAATGGCTAAAAATATAACCAGGATATATAAACAGACCTACTAAACTTCATTTGCATTGGTAAATAAGTCTGATTAAACATAAACAAAATACGTAACTGGCATTCAAATAGGTAAATGGCATTCAAATATAAGCAGGTCATCTGCATGTGTATATAAACAGGCTGACCAAATTTTATTAGCCTAGACTGAGCAGATTCTGAAAAAGAAATTGTGCTAATATGGTTTGCAATAATCTTTATGAAGATTGCAACAGACTTTAAAAAATGATAATATTGCTTAAATAGTATGATAGTTAATCAACTCCTTTGCATATTCATATAAATATACTAACCTAATTTCATTGGGCAAGGTTAAGCAGTTTTTTTGTGCAACTGTTGTAAAAATTTATAGGGAAAAAGGCTTGGTCTACAAAATGCATAAACTAATACCCTTCCTACTCACACACATCCCAGTCCCCACTATATACGCATTACTTAAATGGCCTGAAAGTATATTTAGTATATGATCTACATAATAAATCAACATGTTCATCAATTTGCATTCATTTACCTCAGTTTCTTTTTTCTTTTTATTTTGTTCATAACTTTGGTAAAATGGATTCCGGACAAACACGCGAATGTATGGACAGACAGCATTAAAAATACATATATATCTTATGTTAATACAGTTGGAACATGATCAGGATCGTTGCACTCCTGGGTACAACAAGCGTGAATTCATTACACCCTTGCAAGTAATATTTAAACCACAACAAGTGTACACATTTTAGTTTATTTCGAGTGTATTGACTCAATCACTTTTATGTTTCTACATTCTCCTAAAGAAATATTTCTTGCAATCTGAGAGATTAAAATATATGTTTTATTAAAACGTACTCAAAAGCCATTGTATGAATGTGAACTTTCAAACACCATTGCTATATGATCAATATAACTTTAAAGACTTCTGATTAAATATATGATCATTTGAAGTCATATTCCATGGTTCCCGTAGAAAAGCAATTAAATACAATATATATATATATATATATATATATCTATATATATATATATATATATATATATATATATATATATATATATATATAACACCAGCTGGTGTACGGTAAATCCTTTCCGTATTTCGATGAGCATGTCCTGTTTAAAGCTCTTATAGAACTGTGCACCAAGAATGAATGCTGCTACAGAATGAGCAGATGTAGCATGCAAGTGTCCATTTAACATCCTGAAAAGAAATGTTTTAAAACATTAATAATTGTATAATGCCTGATCTAATCACATCTAGCTTTGATCATACAGACCCTTGAAATGATTGTCACTTTTCTAATTAGAATAATTGTCCCGTAATCGATGAAATCGGATCTTCTTTTCTCACCATTTTCTCTCTTTTGAATTTAAAGTTTAGGGGCTTGAACATTTGCATTAAATTTATGAAAAATCTTTTTTAATCCGCTAAGACGTTCTTGATGAACACCAGATAATCTCAGTCTGAAAATATAACTCGTATTATCTTTGACTTTGAGTCTGATGTTACCCCCCCCCCCTTTTGCAGGTTCTGGGTTGTAGAATAGCCCCGATGCGTCCTCGCTACATGTCATGAGGCGATCTGTTTGCGGTGTCTTGCGTTCTGTGTGGTTGGAGGAGAGGATCCTCGTAGTTGAGTAGAGGAGAGGCCAGAGATTGCCGCTCTGATACAAACACACAACTTTGGCCTCCACTTCAGACAGACGGGTGGTCACAAAGACCCGGTCTGAACATTCGGCTAGTCACGCCAAGCATCAGTGGCTATGTTAACGACTCTCAACTCCGCTGATGTTGATAGTTTTCAAAGGTCATCTTTTAGATTAAAACAACATAGTGTTGTTCTGTACACCTTACAAATGGCATATCCTCTGACGTCGGTGACAAGGGTCATTTGAGTAATGTTTGTTTTTTGTTCGAATATATCACTCTGTGTAGCCCCGACATGAGAAAGGCAATAACTAAGCGTAAATCTGTCCCCCTCTTTGGCTCAGGGGCGCGCGAGGAGAACAGGCGACGAATATTTTAGTATGTCTCTACGGGAAAACCAACCAAAACTTCAACTAATAGTGTGAGACCTGATCTCAGAAGGACCATAAATAAATCAACCATCTACTCCGATGAGGTAACTTGTCCAAATCAAGGAAATTGGCCAAGATTTTGTCATCCTTGAATCCAAGGATGAGAATCAAACAATAATCAAGCTTGCACCATTTGTGATAGCTAAAGCGCTTCAGGGCTTAGCTGGAGAGCAAAAAGATGTAAAACAAAACTAGTAGGGGACGACTACTGGTAGACTAGCTACAAAGCTCACTCGAACAACCTACTTCGCTCTAAGCGATTTGTGAAGATGCCCATTAAGGTATCTCCTCATAAATCTCTCAACTCTCCAAGCGGTGTTGTTCGATCTAACGATTTGGATGGATACAGCGAGACTGAGATCCTCGAACAATCTCATCTTTCGGAACGTCTCAGAAGCAAAACGAATCAAAATTTGCAGTACTGGCAAGATGACTCCCACAAACACTTATATCTTCACATTCAACTGTGCCACTTTGCCTACATCGATAAAAGCCGGGTTCCTCAATATGTTTGTTGACCCTTTCATCCCTAATCCATTAACGTTGTTTCAACTGCCAGAAATATGGCCACCACAACGATGGCTGTAACAGAGTACCAGTCTGCCCAAGAGGTGGCCAGTAGGGTCATGATGGATCGACCTGCACAGAAAAAGCCTCTTGTTCAAAGGTACGAGCTTTCCTGCTGCCAGGAAATATGTGGAAGCCACAGCTCCACTTAACACAGCTGGCAAAACATGCCAGCGCGACTAAAGTGAAACAAACAACTTCCACAACTACTGTTAATACCCATACAGACATTGCATAGCCAGAAGATAAGGTCAAATTCATAGTTTAAACGACACCAAAACTGGTGTTAGCAGTCACCCAAGCAAAGAGTGAAGTAGATAAAGCACATATGCAGTGTTAGAGTGTAGCAAATAAAATGTTATTGCTACAAAACGAAACACCACTTAAATCCAGTCCAAGAAAAGAGCAGCAAACCATTGTCCGCAGTGGAAAAAGAATAAGCTTGACGCATAAGATTTCCAACTCTACTACTGATATGCCGGTTAAATCCGGCCCACCAAAAGAGCAGCAGACCGCTGGCGCCAGTGAAATGCATGCTCTAGATCATATAAAGAGGGGATTAAATAATTCACTAGACACCCTAAAGCTCCTTAATAAGTTTGGGAGTCTAGACAATATGGACACTGGAGAGTCCCATTATATCAAAGCAGGGAAAGCTCCCAGATATCGGATACTTCCACCACTTTCATAAATATGTCTGACACCATAATACAACGAAATTGCCGATGTTTAATGGCAGCTATTGATGAAATTAGTCTTATGTGTGTATGCTTACGGAACCTCAGCACAAAAGTGGATATGTAGTGCCAACAAAAGGTTAAGTTCCAAAAATGTTAAATTGAATTCCACAAAAATTGAGGAAGATAAAGCCTTCGAAATAATTGCATAATTAAGTACAACAAGATACAATATAATCCGTAAAGATATTAAGATTTTGCAATATGTATACAGAATAACTGATAAAGGTAACACATGCAAAATCTTTAAACTATCATTAAACTATCTTGCATAAACCGCATTCTCTTAAAAATTCCAAGAATTTCTCGGGTTGTACGTCCTCGTACAGTTTCTGCAAGTAGTTAATGTCAAAATACTTCTGTCTCACAGAGTTCAAATCGACACACTCTACAAGAATGTTCCCCACTGTCAGTGGACACTGGCTGGGTACACACTGAAGTCAAGGTTCACCCTTCAGGAGGAATGCACGAGTCTGGTATGTGTGTCCGATACGCGATCGGCACAATACCACATCATTTCTCCGATTTGTTCTATACGAGGGATCCCACTCACCTATTATGGGCTTGATTTTCTTAAGTTTCTGGAGTTTTCATTCCACATATTTTGCCACGTATACAAACATGATGACTTATACATTTTTTTGAAGTCAGTATCTGGAATCTTCCAGCTGGAAACGGCTGAATGCAGGGCAGCTTTGGCTGCTTTATCTATCTTTTCGTTACCCTTTATGCCAATGTGACTAGGCAGCCAAGAGTACATACTACTTTTCCCAGAAATAGTTAGCTTATAAATCCTACTTTCGGAAGATTGACCCGATACACAATCATGGACTTAGACTCTGTCTGGGTGCATTTAGAACTCTACCTTCAGAAAGCCTCAGTTTGGAAGCAAATGAACAATCGCTTTATCTCAGACGAGCGAAATTGGTTCTTCAGTATCCTACCAAACTATCTTCTGATCCATCTAACCCCGCATATGATTTGGTTTTTAGGCCCAAATACCAAATATTGTACGTTCAGAAAGCAAAGTTAGTTCCACCTTTTGGTATACCAATTCGTCCTCACATGGAAACAGCAACAATAAATGTTGAAAATGTTGCAAAGTTCTGTATTCCCAAATCACCACCGTGGTTACCAAAACATCCCAAAGTAGTATTTGCCCTTTGCGAATTCAAACAGTCCGCAACCAATCCTCTCCTTTTCTGAGTAAATTCAAATAAATACGGCCTCCTAACGTAGCCATACGTCCTTGTATACAGACGGTTTGAAACGTGGAGACAAAGTTGGAGATGCCAGTGTAATACCACATGGCAACATCTAAAGTCGGTTACCAGATAAAGCCTCAATGTTTACTGCAGAAGCCACAACCATATTCAAAGCTTTGAACTACACTGAAACCTCTAAAAAACAAATTTCATTATCTTTTCGGATTTCCTTGCTAGATTGAAAGTCTTGCAGACTCTTATATGAGTAACGAAAGGGCAGATAAAGCAGCCAAAGCTGCCCTGCAGTCTCCAACAGGAAGATTCCAGATACTGAATTCAAATAATGCCTAAATCAGCATCTTCGTCATACTTGACCAAATATGTGGAATGAAAACTCCAGAAACTTATGAACATCAAGCCCATTATTACAGAATGGCATCCCTCTTATAGAACAAATTGGAGAGACGATGTGGTATTGTGCCGATCGTGTATCGGACACACATACCGGACTAATGCATACCTCCTGAAGGGTGAAGCTTGATCGAAATGCATGCCATACCAGTTGGAACTGACAGTGGAACACAGTCTTGTTGAATGTGTTGGTTTCCATCCTGTAAGACAGAAATATTTTGAAGTGAACTGGTTGAAGAAACAGTATGAGGACGTACCACGCGAGAAACTCTTGGACTTTTAAGGGAATTAGATTTATACAAGAAATTTCAATCAATGTTTAAAGATTATTACATATGTTACCTTTTTCTGTTATTTTATATTAGGAAGGGTTTATATTCATACATTTTGTGCAATTCATTTTTGCAGTTTTCGAACGTTAGCTTTAGTTGGTATTACGTTGCCGCTTTTATGTTGATGTGCCTTACACTGCTACATACATACATTAAGTCGTTGAAGGTGATAACAACAACTGATGGTCTGATATAAATGCACTATGAATTTAGAGGTCACAGAAAACGAAAGAATTGAAATTGATGACTATGACAGTGGGGACTTGACCTCAGCATCTAATACCTGTAATAGAGGTAATAGAGTGATAGTTCGGCTGATGAAAAAAGTCCTTCCAGCGGTCTTTGTGTGACTCCCTATTTTTTCCTACTTTTCCAAAATGGCCCTTGAGTCCCTTCTTTTCGTCAATTTTATGTCGATAGATCATAATATTTGCTGTTTTGCTAACCATATGTTGAAAGACTTCTATTTTGCCTCAGTATGTTTGCTCTCGCATGAGCTCAAAATTAATTCAACCATATAAGCAATCTGGAATATCTCTTTTTTCTTAATATAATAATAATAATAATAAACAACTAGAAACGTTTATACATGGCACAGATGCCCCAGCTAATATGGTGCAACGGAAGAAACCAGGAATAATGAGACAGCTAGTATGTGAGTAAGAGCATGCTTTTGTTCAAGTTTATGATGGTAAGTCAAGTAAAAGTTTTAGTGTTTCAGTAATTTACTGAAATTTCATACTATTTTTGTCTTTATAAACGTCCTTATTTTCCCTACTTTTTTCTAAAAGTAACTATACTCTATCCATACTTTTTCACCCATGTTTGCTGGAAAGACTGATGAAGCATAAGAATACATAAGAAAATGAAATAATTACCAGTGTTCCTTCGAGAACTGGATAAAGTGGTGTCCAATGGCCCATAAAGGTAAAATAGGCGGAGTCGTTTACAAAAAACAGAGGTCACAAAATCAATCACCTGTTCTTGTTTATTTCAGGAATGACTAACACATACGTACCATTTGAGATGGCCCCGCATCATTATCAGCCTAATTTCTCACCCTTACTTTAGTACTGGGAGTTGAATTTCTTGTGCTTAACTCGTCATACCTACTAGAATTAGATCAATTGTCAAATACACATTAGTGCAAAATGGCTTTGGCTGAAAATTCATCAGTTTGTCAACACATATTGGATCCATAATTTTCAACCATGTGCACCATAATGATGCCTCAGCCAAATAAAATCCATATTACATCTACGCAAGCCAATGAAGTACATCATTCTATACTACTCTTGGCGACGAGGGCCCTCTGTTCACTTATCGCCTGAGGTTATGCTTCACTGGGAAACAATGAAATTTACACTGACGATCTCTTAGCTTTACCAAATTTAACCTTACAACTTATCATTATGTACATGTCATCTTTCTCTGATGTTCTTCCAATCTGATATTTGTTTGTGGATAGGTATCGTGGGTATTGTACCAATATTAGAACCCCTGCCTCCTTCGCCGATCAATTCAGCCCGACCTTTGATGTTGTATAAATCTACAGAGTAAACTGTGCCACATGAGAAATCATCCGACAAGACAATCAAGATAACCTGAGGAAACATGACATGTTTTGAGTATTCAAACATACTGCACGATACTTTACGTTTTGACTGGTTTGTCAAATTAAACCGGAAACGCGTCTGCTTAGAAGTCGACACCGGGTAACCAGACCATGTTATTGATGTTGCTGCTGTACGCGAGATTCAGGGTGTTATGCGGCCCACATCAGTTGCGCTGAAAGATGTACTTAACATAATTCTTTGTCGATTCCCCATATGTTCTTCTCCTTACAACATATACATAAACAAGTGTTCTCCATGAATAATGGATACATTTATTACTTTTAAAACAGTATTTTGTTTTTAAATTTGAAATTGATTAAGGAAATTTATGATGTACTACCAGATAAACTCTTGGAGGTTTTAAAGGAATGCGGTTTATATAAAACATTTTGACCTCATATTTTAAGGATTTTATAATTTTACATTTCTGTTTTTATTTTATCTACGTTTATTTGGAAGGGTTTATCTTCCTAGAATTGTTGCGCAATTCATTTTTACACGCCCGGCACAACATAAGGCAGAGCATATTATTTTATTATGTCTGTTCGTCTTGTCTGTTTGAGTTCCACACAATAACTCAGAGTTTTCTACCATCTAATGTTGCCAATCTTTGTAGATGGCTTGCACTTGGGGTAAAGAAGAACTCTATGGATTTTAGGCTCAATGTTCAAAGGTTAAGTTTAATGCGACTCAAAGAAGAAAAATTGTTTTGCACAGTAACTTGTTCCCCACCGTCAACGATTATCAAACTTTGTGGATAGCTTGCACTTGGATTAAAGAAAAACCCTATTGATTTTGAAGTCAGAGCCCAAGGTCACTGTGACTGAAAGAAGAAAAATGGTTGTGCACATAAACATTAGTTCTACATCACAGACCTGGACCAGAGGTTTATATTTGATGTAAGAAATAAGCCTTTTGATTTTGGGGTAAAATAAAACCACTGTCAAGGTCGCTTTGAAAGAAGAAAAGTGGTTTATTCACACAAATTTCAGTTATCTACAAGACTATTAAATACGAGGAAGTCGTATAATATGCTGTTCACAGTACACTTGTTACATTTTTAGAACTTTACTTTTAATTGGCACCCTCCATCCACTATTGTGCTTAGGTACCGTTAAAAGCAAATGCATATATATAGCAAAACAGCACATGCCCAGTTTACGTTATTTGAAAATAACGCACTTGCCCTTGACTGAATTCTTACTGTAAGTCACTTGCCCGACTGAGACATTGGATTAGTCCTGGTAGTCTGGTGATTCAATTTGTATTGCCTTAAATTTAAAGAACATTAATGTAAATGTTCTTAAATGTGGTGATGTTATACGCATTTAATAAGACAGCCCCACCCCACCCCACCCCACCCCCAAAATTGCAATGGGACCCATTAATTCGACCTAAGAGACCCTTTTCTTGCAAAGCTGGATACAACAGTTATTCTTAGCAGTATTATTAGCATTAATATTATTACAGCTACTGCTGCTTAAGAAAAAACAAAAAGACATCAATCGGTACAACTCTTTATGGTCCTAAAGTCCTTATGGATAAATAAGGTTGGGAAAAACTATTATCAGGTACATTATATTTGGAAATTGTTTTGGACAGACCCCATCCATCAACAGTAGTATATACTCGGCAATCTGATGGCTGCCAATGCTTGCTTGTGCTGCCTATTCCCAACGTGCCCCAGAGTGGATTTTTGAGTTTTAGATATCAAGTGTAATGCATGCAAATGGACTAAAAGCGCATAAAGATTGTTTTAAACTTCAAATTACGCAAAACAATTTCTGTTCGAAGCTTTTAGTCACATATTGTCAGCATATTGCTCCTGTTTTAAGCACAGTATATATTTTATGATGGTTTCAAGTTTCGATCAGTTCTAAGCACAGTGTATAGTTTATGGTGGTGCATTCGATCAGTTCTAAGCACAGTGTATAGTTTATGGTGGTGCATTCGATCAGTTCTAAGCACAGTCTATATCTTATGGTGGTGCATTCGATCAGTTCTAAGCACAGTCTATATCTTATGGTGGTGCATTCGATCAGTTCTAAGCACAGTCTATATATTATGGTGGTGCATTCGATCAGTTCTAAGCACAGTCTATATCTTATGATGGTGCATTCGATCAGTTCTAAGCACAGTCTAAATCTTTTGATGGTGCATTCGATCAGTTCTAAGCACAGTCTATATCTTATGGTGGTGCATTCGATCAGTTCTAAGCACAGTCTATATCTTATGGTGGTGCATTCGATCAGTTCTAAGCACAGTCTATATCTTATGGTGGTGCATTCGATCAGTTCTAAGCACAGTCTATATCTTATGGTGGTGCATTCGATCAGTTCTAAGCACAGTCTATATCTTATGGTGGTGCATTCGATCAGTTCTAAGCAAAGTATATCTTTGTCTACCTTATAACTTCAACAAGTACCAGTTACTAAATCTGGCACAAACATTTATTTCGTTTATTGTTTGGATGTTGATACATATGCAGACTTTAATTTCAGACGTAATTTAGAAGTGTCAAACATTCATTCTGAACATACCTTGTATTTATTTCAATAAAGTATTTTCTTATTCATATTAAACGAGCGATGAAATAAGACCAGTAATTTACAGTAAGCTATTTGGTTCTTTTTGTTCTTTACTTGTTACCTGTGTTACACTAATAGTATCCCAGGCAGAAATAACACTTCTGTTTTGTCAGTCATATGTATGTACATGAAATGAGCGCGAATGACTTGCCTTGTAATAACTAATATTTCTGTTAACATACGCATTTTTGTATCCCTAGTGGTTTAATGTTCTATATCCTCCAAGATATTACATTTTCTAAAGAAATGTTGACAATGCCACAAAATGATATTATATTTTATTTTTTATTTTTTTTTATTTTTTTGCTCTTTTAATGAGATAAGTTTGTCAGTGTTTTTAAAGACTCCTACAAAACATGTTTATATTTAAGGAATTCCCATAGTTTGTTTAATCGTTTAATCTTCAGGCTGATGCTAATGAGTAGATGATAACACAGTTTGACACGCTGAAATGATTTTTTAAAACTATGATTTGGAGGAAATGCAGTGTTAGGTTTTCATTACATGTTGTAAATCAGTTCCACTGATTTGAATGGTAATAGAAAAGATATTTGCATTTAATCAATGAAAATTTACTTTCCATATTTGCTATGTATTATTTAATGCTGGACGTTGCAGAAATATGATATATTCTAATAAAATCTATTTTATCTCTAACTGAGAAAGAACAATCTCCAATGTGATAAAAATGCTGACATCTAAAAAGTGCAACCTTTTGTATGGGACACCCTGTACATTTTACACCTCTTTCAAATAACTGCTCCCTGAAATACTTTTATGTTGTATTACATAATTAACTGGTTATTTTCATTTCGCACCTAGTGCTGTTCAACAACCACATGTGGTTATGCAAACGCCACGTGGTTATCCAACCTACATTCTACCTTTGATGAACATGTTATTTCTAAATGTAGTATTAGACGACTTCTCAAACAGCTGCACAGATCTAGACTACATTTGATTGAAAGAATTGTAGCATGAAGTTTACAGCTTGTACAAAAGATGCCCATGCGCTATCAAATACGGCCACCACTACTTAGAAGAGAACAATCTTTAAATGACTTCATCTTAAAAAACGCTAAACAGAATTTGGCCAAATTTGACAGCATTCTGGCATGAAGACCTTTCACGTTTTTATAAATAATTCCAATCTGCCATGCAATATGGCCACTGTTACAAACAAATGGCAATATGCCATGCAATATGGCCACTGTTACAAACAAATGGCAATCTGCCATGCAATATGGCCACTGTTACAAACAAATGGCAATCTGCCATGCAATATGGCCACTGTTACAAACAAATGGCAAGACCTTTAAACAACTTTTCAAAAACAACTCAACATTATTTGACCAAATATGGCAGAAGGCAAAGTCAGATTTTCTTTTTGCAAACTAGCGAACCTAACTGCTGGTGGCAGTTACTTTGATTTTGGTTGCTTTGTTATTTAGCTGATGATGTGCCCTGCAACAACAGGGTTAGCTGTGGACATTTTAACAAGCTGTAGTGTTGAACATGAGGTGTAGCCGTGCATTTATTTATATGATAATGCAATGCACACACAACTGTACTATATATATTTGGTATATTATCTAGAAAGTTTTAAATACATGCATAATGGTATGTACAAACAAGCAGTAGTCATACAATGACTCCACAGTTGCTTTTGAAGACATTAAATCCTTTAAGCTGACATACAATCTGATTAACATCGAGATCTACCTGTAAGTAAATAGATCTGAAGGACACTATTACCGTGTCATGTTCTCTTCACCTTTCTATTCCCAAATAAACCAACATTGGAACATAGTGTTACTAACTATAACTGTCCCTAACATAAAACGCAAGCCTTTATCTGATAGGCTAGTAAGAATAAGTGGACTGGAATTCCAAAGGTCACAAGTTATGAACCTTTATAGGTGCGTATAAAATCTCACTTATGTCAGAGAGCTTGATTTTTTATCAGATTTATCTGACATGAAGCTGTCTTGAGACCACTACAGGTTATACAGCTATTATTCTAAGGTGGACTCAGAACGCCCTGCATAAAATTCTGCATGATCTTGTTACATGTATCTCTTATCAGTATCATTTTTAGGTAAGACGTCGGTTCCTGCTTTGATACTGTTATATATATGGCAATGGAATGATCTTCCTATCAAAGTTGTGTAGATTCAGCAAAATCGACTTTGATTGTTCAGGTTTTTTTTTTCCTCTTTATAGTCCAACAAGTGGGGTATTACATGTCAATGTTTAAGCTTTGTCACAAAGTAAGAATAGTTCTGTAATTGTTGCAAATTTGAAGAAAGGAGCCAATAATACCAATAATTGTGTTGAAATTCTCATATTTCATTAACAATATATATGTTCCCTTTAATTGTTTTCAGCATGCGTATGATATGATCCAATTATGTGTATTCCCTTAAAAATCCTTATTGTGGACAACTTTTGAATATGAAAATTGCATCATAACTGAATCAATGTGGTTGTCATGCGCTATGCGAATGGTTTCAATGAGAACATGCTAAAAAAAATTGTTTTCAAAAGTAGGAAATGAAAAAATATAATTAACATATTGCCAGCTGTCAATCATTGACTGCAAGACACATTCTAGTTGACTAGTGACCAATTCAGAAGTCAGATTAAGTGGTTGCATAACCACATGTGGGATCCGTGTTTTGTTTGACTATAGAGAAGAAATATCAGACACATGTAGTTTCTACTACATAATATGTATAATTTTCAAACTCTATGGCTGTGACGTTTTTCAACAGTTTTGTTTATAAAATTGTCACTATATACTGAGCTCTTCTGTCATTTTGAACTTAATTCCTAGTAAAGAAAAAATTGGATTTGTAAACACTGCTGTAGTAAATAAGAAGGGCAGAGTATGGGGCAGAGTTATCGATACCCACCTCTGTATCGTCAAGAATACAAACAGCAAAAAAGGTTGAGATAGCATCACACAATGTCAGTGTTAGAAAATTACTAGACCATTCAGTAAAATGTTTTTTTTTTTGAATTTTATATATCAGATTGACTTCGTTTTATAGTCTGCAACTCACATATTTCAAAAATGACTTTAGTGCTCCTTGCATGTATTGTTTATTTAATTCGTTCAGATTATACATAACTGTTTAATTAGTTCGAATTAATACAGTGATGCATTTCCCTCTCTTGAATTGCTTCATTTATTCAGGTTTGTATTGCTGCTGCTTTTACTGAATTCCCACGAACACATAACACAGGTGTTATCTAATCAACTTTGTGGACAAATGAATTTCATTCATTTTCATTGAACAAGTAAAATGTATGTTAGTATATATGTAGTGCTTTACGGTACCTCAGCACAAAAAAATTGGCCATGTGCCAACAAAAGGTTAAGTCTGAAAAATATAAAGATGAGTTGAACACAAATTTAGGAAGATAGACCCTTCCAAAAAATGTACAATTAAATACAAGATAAAATATAAAACGTACAGTTGGTAATATTTTGTAAAATGTATATAAAATAACAGATACAAGTAACACAAATTAAAGCCTTAAAATATGATTTAAATGTTTTGTATAACCGCATTCCCTTATAAAGTGCATGATTTTCTCGAGTGGTACATCCTCATAGTTTCTTCAAGCTGTTCACGTCAAAGTACTTTTGTCTCACAGGGTGGAAGTCGACACACTCGACAATAATGCGATCCACTGTATGTGGGAACTGGCAGGGTACACACTCCGGTCGAGGTTCACCCTTCAGGAGGTATGCACGAGTCAGATACGTCTGTCAGAAACGCGATCAGCACAATACCACCTCATCTCTCCGATTTGTTTTATACGAGTGATGCCACTGTCCAATATTAGGCTTGGTATTCTTTAGTTTGTTTGTGCAGTTTTCATTCTACATATTTTGCCAGGTACGACTAACATGCTGATTTATTCAATATTTAAAGTCTGTATGCAATCTTCCATTTGGAAACGGGCGACTGCAGGGCAGCTTTGGATGCTTTATCTGCCATTACATTACCCATTATGCCAATGTGACTAGGCAGCCAACAGTATTACAATGAAGCAAAACTTCCAGCATTAAATACAAAATTAAAACAACATGCATGTTGTGCATACTTGCGTAATTGTACCATACTTCTCGCAATGAGACCAAACTATGTCCAAATTAAACTTCTGGGGTCACAGACAGACCCATCATGAAGCCAAAAAGTCCGTGAGAGATCGAGACTCATTGGACTCATAGTTACCTATGCTTTGTTATAAGCTCTAATTATTTTAAGCAGTTTTATTTACCTGCCCGATACTTTGGCGTTAGCATCATTGTCCATAACATGCTATAATTTAAACTGTGTTCCCTATGAACTAGATATTCAGGTCACTGTGGCCTTCTTTTGTTGAAATATGGGTTATGTATGATATATACAGAAATGCCAACCATTCGGGATTTCGTTGAATTGTTAAGAATCTTTTGTGAAAATTCAGTTTACCTGTGAAATGAAAATGGAATGCAGAATGAACACAAACATCATGCAGATAGAATGCAAACTGAATACATAATACAAATACAATGCAGCCTGAATGCAACGAAATGAATGCATTTTAAAGAAAAAGGAGACCAAATACCAAACACAGAATGATGAATGATAAATGAAGCGAAAATACATTTCATGAATCAATTTGAAAATCGATCATTTTCAAGCTGCCACTAAATTTTCATGGTTGAAAGCCCTTTGTATGATAATATAGTGTCAGATTCTTTATACTGACACAAGTTTTCACCCCTTACAAACTGGCATTGTTCTTGTTGAGGAAGACATAAAAAAGCAGCTGTCACTGATGTGATGACATCACCAGTGATTGTATAACACTCTACAACTATATTATTACATTTAGTACAGTTACGGTTATATTTGACTAATACAATGCTATCTTCTGTATTTTATGCATTTACTATTCCATTAAAGCGTACTTTTAATAACCAATTGTTCTCTTTCTTTACAGCAACCATCTCGAAAATGGAAAACACGACTTGTATAAATGTATTTACATTTCATTCCAAATGAGCGATGGCAAACATAAACATTGGATGAAAGTGATAAGTGAAAAATCTGAATGTATTTCTGAGACAATAAACGAAACACGTTAATAGATCAATGAAATGCACACGAGAATGGAATTCATATGGAACGCAATGAAATGCAAACAAAATGCAGATTTGGTAAAATTACCCTTTATATCGTGTGTTCTTCAATATGTTTCTATCATCAACCAGACACTATATGTGATGTTTTGGTACTGTGACCTACTTTTGCTGATATTAAACTAATATCTATCTTACTGCCCAAATATTGTATCTCGCCAATCATAATTTGCATGTGTGTCGATTTTTGTCTTCGTATTCCTTTCATCAGCCGAACACCATACTTATGATGGAATTCAGGTAGCTGGGACCTACTATTTTTTTTTAAATGTGGGTCACGTCCAGTCTAATGTCCAATGCATGTATCTCACTTTTGCAAGTCGCACGAGTTCCAAACTTGAACAGGGTGTATCTTGCATCATTGGGAACTCCCTAAGGGAAAAGTGGGTCACACTGTTCTATTGTTATGTATGACTGAGTTTGTTATTTAGATACTATTTCTGTCAAAGCAACATAGATTTCCATGTATTGGCGACATTTTAAATATTGCGTACAAGCATGCTTTATTGTCTCTTACAACTGCTAATTTGTACTGTTTCAGATTCACCTGCTGCTTCTACTTGTCCACTGCACATGTCGGATCTTGCTGGAAGCACATATAAATTGACCCTGAAAGATAGTGATTCCCTTGTCATCAGTTACAGTGTGCAGAATGAGGAGTCTATGAAGTCTCAAGAGTCAAGACTCTCCTCGTGTATGATGAGAAAAATTTCTCACGTGTTCATCACTTGTCTTCTGTCATCTGTCTGTTATCTGTATATGCATACTTCATCTATTTTTCTTGGTGTCCTTTTGATGTCCATCATTATCTGGAACCAAAAAAATGCAACACATTTTTCAGATCAAAAACAGAAGTAACTTCATAGTTATCCAGTTTGAAAGCTAAATTACTGTGTAGACTAAACTTGATTTCAAACAGTTATTCCATGTTGATTGCACAACAAGGTCTAACAACTTATCTCTGTGTGTGCTTGAGGAAACTGAAGAATCTGGAGAAAATAACTGGTTGTCAGTCCATGAACCATTGCACATGCTGGCAAGGGGCGTTGAACCTGTTACTATAGAGGTGCAACGCAAATGTGTTTAGCACTGTTACTACTTCATGAAGAACAGAAAGATGGGCTAGCATAAAATGAATTAATGCGATGAATCACAAAACCGATAGATGGGCTAGCATAAAATGAATTAATGCGATGAATCACAAAACCGATTAATTTATATCTACCATATTTATGAGAAGAAAAAAAAATCATCATTTACATTAAATAGGGTTAAGATAAGTGATTTTTCAAAATTTGTTTGATGAGATGTATGTCGACAACTTACTAGTTGCAGTATACACATTATTTTACATAGATAGGATGTCCGCTATAGAGATATTTAAACATGGTTTATAATTATGTCTTCTCTAAATAATAGTTTTTGTATCAGAACTTCTAAACTTCAGGAAACAAGCTGTAATATGCAAGTCACTGATGATAACCAGAAGTCCTTGAATGCTGTCAATCAAAGTTAAAGCTCTGACCAGCTGGAGTAAAGAGTCCCATAACGGTTAATATAATATCTGGTAAGATGATACAATATTTCATCACACTTCCATATATCTTGCATTCTTCGTCATGATACTTTGGTGAACTTCACTCCGATTTAATTTAAGTTTTACTTTTACTCCTCCCACAGATTTCACCAAGAGCGGGTTTAAAAATTGCACTCAGTCTTTCCATCCATCTATCTGTCCAACAACTAGTGTGGCAATACCACATTTATTGCACGTTATGTCGTGTCGATTTGAGCATTGCACAGGGAGGAATAGATGATTACCTCCCATATGAATTCAACAAATATGAAATTAAGGTGCAATGAAATCTAGCTCTAAGTCATTGCTTTATATGGGATTTCGACTTGTAGTGTCAGAAACTGAACCGGAGATCATTAAGGCCTAAGTTCATTTTACAAACTTCTTACTTGAGTATATAGAGGATATTTTCTTTTCCTGTGTTAATACTGGATATATTTCATCGTGTGGTACAAAAAAACGTGATATTTTTACGAGTGGCGAAGCAGGGGGAAATACGAGTTTCAACAAATCTTATTCCAACCAATAAAGTCAATTCATTTCAGCATGAAACCGAAAACATATTATTTGGTTAGGCCTAAAACAAAATTCAATATTTTCATAAGCTTCAGTGAGTATTTTTGCTTTTATATTATTGCACTCAAAAGGTTTAGTAAATCGACTGTTTTAAGTAACTATTCTGATGATTCTGTATACACACTCCGTGTTTCCTCCAACTTGCCAAGAAAAAACCCTCGTGTTTTTCTCCCATTTAGGGGGCAACGCCCATTATTTCATTATTTATTATGTATTGCATGCCTATTACAACGTCCATAATTTCATTATTTATTATGTATTGCATGCCTATTACAACGTCCATAATTTCATTATTTATTATGTATTGCATGCCTATTACAACGTCCATAATTTCATTATTTATTATGTATTGCATGCCTATTACAACGTCCATTATTTCATTATTTAATATGTTTTTCATGCCTATTACAACGTCCATTATTTCATTATTTATTATGCATTGCATGCCTATTACAACGCCCATAATTTCATTATTTATTATGTATTGCATGCCTATTACAACGTCCATTATTTCATTATTTATTTTGTATTGCAAGCCTATTACAACGCTGCAATTGCGAGCATTTACTTTATAGTCCTTTAAAATTCCTGCAGTAATCTCATAGCATTGATCTCTAAAACTAAATTCTTGAAAAAAATTCACACGTCTTCCGTTAAGTCTAACTTCCTTTAAAAATGTGTGGCTGGTTATAAAGAAGATATATATATATATATATATATATATATATATATATATATATATATATATATATATATATATATATATATATTCTGCTATTCATTATAATATACAGTATTGCACCTTCGATTGATTGTCTACGAACACTTTTTTACCTCTGTCCCCCCCCCCCCGTAATGACATATATGTATTAGTTCTTAAATTTAGAGAGGAAACTGGTAGCTTGGGTGGGGGAATGGCCTCTGGGATCATTCAAGGTGCAAAACTGAATATATTAATATACACAGTTTCTATTTCGAAACTTTATATTGCAGTTCTCTCTGCATATTTATGTCTTCATTGCATTTATTAAACATACAGCGAGTCTTGATTTTGTTATATGGCCTCAGCATCTATGCAAGCAATCGTTCATGGTTTAAAGCTAAAACGTAGGAATTTATGCCATAACTGTACTTGGCATGGTACAAATATACATTTAGTTTTTCAGTAAAAAGAAACAAACTAAAAGGGATTATTTTTATAATTCCCCCCCCCCCCCAAACAAGACGCTGTACCCATTGTAAACCCATTTGATTGTCGCGTGCTTCGATCTCACAATGAAAGCGTCGCGTATTGAGAAGAAAAAAAAGTTGTACTCCCTCCTGTACTGGTGATGGTTAGACCCAAATTCCGCATTTCTTCACTCGGTTTAGCGTTTGGTTGCCACTGCAAAAAGTTCATTGCAGTCGATAACTTATAGTTTGGAAGTTTTATAATGACAACTAAGGTTAAGGTCATTTAACAATCAGGAATGAACAGACTTTGGTAAAACTACATTAGTATTAAATTTTAGAGCAACAATTGAAATCCTATTTAAGATCAATAAATGTGCCTATATAACCACAATGAGGTAAATTTTAGTAGCCTGGCCTTTAGTGTCCCTATGAGTGCAAGTTGTCTACAACTTTTCTTGGACACTGCTGACTCGACAGGTATTTCATTGCTGCGGATTGCTAAATAAATGAGACTCTTAGACACTTGTTAAAGGACTTCGCGGTCTGACAGTATATTTTAGGTGGCTGTTTAATGATACAAATCTATACCAACCTGTCCGCTTTTTGTCTTTGGTCTCCACTGTACATGTAATATTTCTTTTAAATTTTTACCCATTTCAGTATCAGCAGGGTTTAGACCCCTATATACATTGCTTTTCCATAAATATAGACAGTATTTGTCGAAGGGGTCGTGTATATGTTGGGTCTAAACCCCGCTGTCTTCACTCTACACGCAATATTTTCTTGATTTTGATGCATTTCGGGAACAAGCTTGTATCCGGTACCTTTGACCACATTCTACCTTTAAAATGGTCCCAGAATTAAAACTTACCCCGATAATGCACAAGACTCTGTAAAATCCTACATTTTAAAAATCGTAGACACTGATATGCACTTTCTACAGCAAAATAACAGCAATGTAAATTGTTCCATTCCCAACATAATGCTCTGTGGCTTTTAAGGACTTGAATAAAGCAATTTTAAACAAATATCAAGTTAACCTTTATAATAAATACGTTTGATATAAAATATTACGTGTGCATTAAAACATTACTCAAATTATAGGTCAATTTTCAGTGTTTAAATGATATTCTCCTTTTTGTTCTCATTGAAATGGTTATCTACCTTGCATGACCTAGCTACTACTTTGTACATGTTCTTTCCTTAAGACGAGTAAAGAATTATTTTTCGATATGCAGAATTACCGGTATATTTGCGTGATTAGGGATTAGTGAAACCGTAAGGAATTAATTCAAAATTGTATTTTTCCTGATCGTTTGTTTTATGGTCCTCAGAAAAATTCAGTTGTGTAACAGTGGGCAATGTTTACAATAAATACTGGTTCGAAAAATTCCTATCACATTTTTGTATCCTTAACAACAGATGACAACCGCGGTGGCTCAGTGGTTAGCGTGCAGAACTCACGACCGAAAGGGTACGGGTTCGAATCCTACCATCAGACCAGCCTGGGTCAACTACCATGGTGTGTCCTTGGGCAAGTTACTTAACTCCGATTGCCTCAGCACTAAATAACTTATTTGTGTTGTTGTGCCGTAAAGTACCAACCCAAACAAAAAGACAACAGACGACAATGGTATATTTCAAGGACTTTCATTGTTAAAATAAATTTTGGCAAACTCGGGGTCTACATTTTTTCAGTAGATATTCTTATCACGCATATTCTGCACGAGTTTGACATGGATCACATGTGTCATACATGTGGGTTCTCACGTGATTCTTATGCACTCATGGTTGGAAAGTGATTCTCACATGTGAAAATCGCAAGTGGATCATGTGCTCTCATGTGAGTTTCATATGTTGAAAATGTAATGTGTCACGCATGAGTCTCATGTGTAGAGAGCCTCATATGTGTCTCATGCGTGGCATTTTTCCCCATGTAGAAAAAAACAAATAAACATCAAGTAAGATACTGAAAATAACGAAAGAGAAAAAGTATTTTCCTAACAAATAAAGAATCACAAACTTAAGAGTCTCAACTGTATATACAAAGTGATGTGGTAAAACTGAAAGTCCAATTTCATCTCATCCATTGGTATTGCCATGCTCGGTAGACCACCTTGACATCTTTTTACCCCTTTCTTCAGTTTATATACAGTTTGATTTAGCCTTTGAAGCCTTTTCATTTAAAGTTAGGGAGTAATCTTTCATTCTGAGTGGAACAGAAGTACCAAAACTGTAGGCGTCATCAGTTGAGGCTATTTTCTTAATAGTATATGCAATCATACTTTACAAATATTAGTACCCAATTAAATGTGTATCGGACTAACAAAAAAAATCCTCGCATTAGCGCTTTTACCTTTCACAAAAATGAGCAAATAAAGGATTAAAAAAAAGTGTTGTATTGGCTCAGGATACTAATTTGGAAGCAGATATTCGTGCTATTCTAAATATGTCCTAAACGGGTGACAAAGTTCAAACAAACTATTATGCGATCGAACAAGAAGCATCATCTTCAACTTTATTCCATCAAACATTTTCGAGCAAATGTTTCATTCAAGTATTAGGAAACTGTGTGTGAGTGAGTGTGAGTGTGTGTGCGCGCGCCCTTTATTGTACGATAAAGTAAAATATCATGTTCAAGAAAGTATTTCAAGCTGGTGAATGATTGATGCACAACTAAATGCTGCTTTCTTTCTTTTGATAAATTTTGGCAAAGGTAAATGTTTCTTTTAGCTGCATACGAGTGAATATTTGTTTACGAAACCAGCACGCTTACGAGATGAAAGCATTTATACATCTGTTCATTTGCCAGTTGGCATCCAATGTTAACCGCGCTATATAAATAAATCATTCCAGCTATGTCAACCAAGCATATCGAATATGTGAAATAACTGCACAATCACGCTCGGCAAACTGAACTTTCTTAATAGCTGAAGTATTATTTGATAATGCTTTAATTCAGACCCTTATAATTCCTAGTTGGAATCATCCTAACTAAACATAAAGCTGTTCGTTAGCTCTTAATATGAAATACTGGTTTTGAATAAACACTACATTATACTTGTGTAATGTGATTGGTGTATTTTTATTTTCGTGCGATATCTCATTACCTTCTGTGGATCACTTTGCAATTAAACTACACACATTTGCAAAGTAAACAGCGAAATTTTTTTATCTCATTGAGGACCAGAAATTATATATCAAGCATATATTAGTATTTTAGAAGCATTAACGGAAAGCAATTCTTGTAATAGAATAGACTCTCAAACCATTATCATCGGAAGAGATGAATGTTCTCAGAAATGTTTTGTCTCGACCGCGAAACAGGCTTTTGATTGAAGTTAGGAAACATTGTTACAAAAGGTGGAAAACGCTCTAAGTCTAAAAGGCTAGCACCTGTCTAGCTTGCTGTCGCAAGTAAGACAGAAAAAAAAGAACAACGAAGATTTATAACGGCAAAAAGTAGCCTCTGGTCACTTTTGCACTTTTTTCAGAGACTATTTTGCTTACTCTGGTGTACAGTATTTAGGACGTTCAACTAAAACATTGTCAGTGCTACATTATACAAAACAGTATGCATGGGTTAGGGTTTAACAGCACGTCAGCACAATAATGGTTATAAGGTACCGAGTAAAGGTAACGTTCTAAAAATTGAAATTATAAAGAATATCAAGAAACTTCAGAAACACAAGCATCACCAAATAAACGTAAACATGAAATACTACAAGGTAAAGATTTTAAAATTCTGTAAATTGTAACTAAAATAAAAGATAAAGGTATAAAGTATTATATGCTAAAATACAGGGTCAACATTTTTTATATAGACAGCATTCCTCTAAAAGTCCAAAATTTTATCTGGTAGTACATCATCGTGAAGTTACTTAACTGAGTTCACATAAAAAAACGTATGTTTGACAGGATGGGAGTCCATACACAAAGAAGGCAGATATATGAATCACAAGATAAAAGGCATATTACAAGAAGCGCTAATCCAATATATTACCTTGAAAAAAGATTTATAGTATTTTCAACAAATGTAATTATAAATATTGTATTCTTTTACTTTTGGCGTGTACTACATTGAGCTGCATGACAAATAATGCGGTGAATTAAAAACAGAATGATGCGTTCGACTCACTTTTGTCAAGACTTAGTTTGTAAACAATTGTTAATATTTTACTGAGTATTCGTATTGGAATTTTTTTAGAATAATTACTGCACACATCGTATCTTCCATTTTTATTATTTGTGATGTTCATTAGTTGCAGATGTATTTCACAAAATATTTATGCAACATTAAAAAAACTTAACCAGCCAAAATCAACAATAAATTGGGTTGACTGGTTTCTGTTGGAACTGAAAATTTTAATTTATCATTAAAGTGTTTAAAAATACAAGAATAACAAGTACAGGTCTATAATATGTCTCTGCATTAGGTTCAACATATTTAAAAGTAAATATTACTTAAAATTCTTCTACGTCTAGTTTCCATTGGAGATGGTTGTAAAAAATGTGAAAGATCTACTACTGACTTGAACGTTACTACTGATTTAATTTTACATACTCTCTTGAATTGTGAAAACTACACGTCCATGAATGGGACATTTTTGCCGGCTAAGAAAAACCGGCAATATGGGGTCATCAATGAAGTTCCTTAACGCTGTTTATTTCCATTATATCTTGGGAAGCAATTATAATTCAATACAGTGCGACCAATACAAAGCACTTTAGTTCCTGAGGCCGGGTTTTCGTGAAAATATTGTATCCTAGAAATGTAAAAATCGTTTTTATTTAGGCTTAAGATTTAACACGGTACGGCTGATTGCATCTCATCGATTTATGGAAATTCCTCGTGGTTCAGTTCAATACTGAAAAATAATCGTCCATATCAATATACCGGCGACTAATTTAAATATGAAACAATGTTTAGAGATGTTGCCTTCCATCACGAAAACAATGGTATGAACTGTTTGAAAATGCGGCTAGAAATATATAACATGTTTTCTGCATGTAATTAAAACACATCTAGCCTTTCATGTACAAGACAATATCTACACAATACGTACCTTAATCCGTACCTTATAACCAAACTGCTGCAATGAATAATGGACAGAGGGCGAGTTCTAAGATTTATTTTCTGATTTATTATTCAATATAATATGCCTTTGCACATGTAAAATGCGGAAACAGACGAAACATATTTCAGGTCAAATGTATTATCAGTTTTGTTAATATTATATGATATTATACATTTGTTTAAAGATCTTTTCTCCTTAATGAACTTTATATTTCTTGCATAGTACCCGCAGTGATATCTTTAGAACATTATTTAGGATGGTTGCTGTGATGGTGATTTTTTTTATCTGACAGTGGTTTCAGTTAATTAAAGACGATGCCATCAATTATAGCCTAATTTAATTGACCTAAAGACTTTCCGACGACTCTTCCAATCCGCAGTAACCGGATTGATAACGGCATGTGTGTCTGTTGTATGTCAAGTTTAATTTGTGTCATCATCTCTCTGTAAAAAAAAACAGTATTCTGTGCAGATCTGAAAAAAGACGTGTGTTTTATTTAAAAGTTTTGTGTGAAACGAGATATGATGAATACATGTCTCAGTATTAATCGAGGAAAAGATTAGTGTTAGATGTTTCGGGAAATTTTTCCATAGGGTGCAATCGACATATTGCAAGAGCAGATATAACCACGCCTGCTCATTGGCATAGCATGGTATATAACGTCAACATGTTTTCTTTTTGACAACTACCTCTCTAAAAATAAGTGTATATAAATATATATATATATATATATATATATATATATATATATATATATATATATATATATATATATATATATATATATATATATATGTGTGTGTGTGTGTGTGTCCAATGTCTTGTTGGATATCCTAGAGGGGAACACGGAAACTGACCTGTACTGCAAAGCAACTGATTCTCACAAGTGTATGCTCCCGACCAGCTATCACCTCAAGCACGTAATTAAAAAAAAACTCTTCCTTACGACATCTTAGAAGTAGAGATTACAGATGGAAATACATTGATGGGGCTATAAACAAAACTTCATTCCTCAATAGAAAAGTCCTCTTGAAATATAAAACCAGGTAAGCCAACAAAATCAACCGCTTCATGGTTACTTACCACCCCGATGCCCCAAATTTACAACAGATCATTCCCAAGCACTGGCACCAGATCTAACCTTCCGAACTTCTAAAGATCACATTTCAAAAAGTTCATACGGTTGCGTACCGTAGACCTAAACATTTCAAGGATCATCTTGTATGTGCCAAGGTAACTTCAAACACTGCCGCAGATACAGGCACATACAGCTGAGAATACACGAGCTGCCTAATCTGCAAGCATATGCCCGAAACCAAATCGTTCCGAACTTCGTCTACAGGAATTAGCTTTACTATCAATCAGTAGTTACAATGTCGAGCCCAACATGTAATCTATCTCCTGTCATGCAAAATCTGAATCATCGAATATGTTGAGGAAACCGATTATTTCAGAAAATTAATGAATAACCACAAGAGTCACGTTCGCAATAAAATCAACGTGAAACTCGCCAACGACCACAACTCAACTGGACATTGAGCAGAGTCCATCGGGATGGTTCCGATTCAGCCTAACCCGGGATGGACCGATATGGAACGCATACCTAAGAAATAATACTGGATACTGCAACTGAGAACTCGTGAAGAATTTGGTCTAAATAAAATAATTTACGACCCATACAAAAATCTTTGAGACAACATTTACGAAAGTAAATATTCCTTAACTCTTTACATGAATTATTATTATTATTGTTATTATTATTATTATTATTATTATTATTATTATTATTATTATTATTATTATTATTTACAGTGTCCGGTTACAACATTCCGTTGATACATTTCCTTTACAACCTTATCCACGGATAACTTTAGCGGGATATATAATCTCTTCAACATACTAAAGTGTCTATTCGTACATTTTCACTGCTCATGGTTTCCGTCCTGTGTCCTTAGCTCAGAAGAAGATGAACATAATTTAGTTCTCGGTACGATAAACACAAAATTGCACATATCAACCCATTTTAAAATATATATTTATAAAATTGTCCTATACCGACAACACAAAATAAGTGGGTAGTTCCTCATTTCAATACCGTTTTTAGTTTGTTTTCGTTATTTTTCTTCATTATTTGACACTGTTTTGTGCATTACCCCTTTTATTCAAATATGTAATAGTTCAGTTTTATCGGGGCTTTTGTGATAAGTGTTTATTTCGTTTACGTAAATTGTTTCTTCCCCTGACGAAGAGCTTGATTAGCTCGAAATGTTGGGAAATTGTTTTGCAACTGCGCCATCATCACTTTCTTTGCATGTGTGTGTTTGCCTGTGTGTTTGTGTAAATAATTACTCGTTTAGATGTCTATATGCCATTTCTTCCTGATTGTACAACCCCTATACTCAATTTGCAACCATTCCTATAAAAACATTTTGAGAAAAAAAAACATATGCAATAGATAGATTAAAAACGTACTTGATCAAACCTAAATCGTGTTACTAAGTTAAAAATTACGTGCTTCACATGATGACAAAATTCTACTTCGTAACGAAAGTTTACAAGTACACGATAGTGTATCCGACTCTTTTGGACTAAAGCAAACCTTTTATTTCATATGTAGAGGGTGCACAATTTACCATTGTTATGAAAGAATGATATTGAATATATAATCAATATGTGCGTATGAATAAAGATTCAGAATCAGTTCTGTAAGCAATCAAAAGAAAAAGACCCTAGAGGTTCAAGCTTTTCTAAACTATTTTTAAAATAATTTCAGCAGAGATTTTAACTACTTTGTGTAGTAGTTACAAGTTTCTTCTTTGAAGGAAGTATATATTGTTCTCACACTATAACAAAACCATGACCAAACAGAATATTTTGAAGTTTGATATGTTTATAAGTCTGATGAGTACAGCATTGTCCTGGATCTTCATTTGCTTGCAATAATACTGTCACACATTACAATTACGTCCAGGCCAACTTACATTTGGAAAGGGAGCAGAATAAGAATTTAGCGACATGAACGGGATTTTTAAAAGACGAATATAATCCTGGAGAATGAAAGAAAAAAATATAATTTTAAATTACTGTTTCATCTCGAGACAAGAGTTCAATTGCCAGTGCGGATCATGGGTCTCCACCAAATCAGCAGAATACCATCCGCTTTAGAGAATACTATATCGGAAGAACTTACATTATAGTTAGATGTTACGATTTCCAAGCTAAACTTGAAAGAGACGTCAGTGGGAGACTTTACTTCTGAAGCAACCAAGTTGTTCATAATAGCAACAGTTCTGGGTAAGAGTTGTATTTATATGTCTGTATTGAGTGAGATGAGTCTAAATTTCTTCTGGTGATACTACTAGTTTGGATTATAGTCGCGTATCGCTTTACAGCATTTGCGACTCCTTTTGGTTGTATGCTTTTGCATACTGACTAATGTATGCGATTTACCGCAGAATATTAATGCCACCCAAAGTAAGCCGCGAGAAGAAAGGCGCCAAGAAGGCCGACAACCCGTCATCTGCCTTGAGGGAGGGAACTCCACGGCACCCACACGTACAAAGTTTCGGGTCATTCGCCTTGCCAGCATCCTTCCAGATGTCTCTGCGTCTGTTTCCGCCTTCCAGCTGTTACTTTGTTTAAATATGTCAAATGTATGCCCAGTTGTCTATTTTTGTGGGCGCTCCCTACCCTATCGCCGAAAAATGCGGGAGTGACATTCCCGAATTAAAAAAGCCTGAGTTGTGAATTTTCCTATCTGGTAATTTGATTGTTTTTGTGTACTGAGCGTACTTATTTTTCTTTTCGAAAAGGTACCAAAGAGGTTTGGCTCAAAGTAGCCGCGTGATTTTGTCATCTTAATCGGGTTTTGTGACGCCGTTAGCTTTCTTTTACCATTATGCAAGTCAGGTTTCTTTTACAGGGCCTTACAGTTTTCACCTGAAGAGGGCTTTCTTGGTCAGAAATGAAAGCCCTGTATAATAATGTGGTGTGTGCTATATTTTAATCTTGTATGTGTGCTGTATTGTTGTACTTGTATGCTATTTTTTGCATATTTTTTTATTTTATTTTATTGCGTACGCCATTTTGTTTTTCCCTCTTTCGTGGTGTTGTTCTTCCTGTTTCTTTGGTTTTCTTCTTTATCTTTGCCTTTTGCGTCCCCTTCTACCCTGCTGTCTTCCTTCTTTCCATTGTACTCTTTATTTCTGCCTTGATGTTTTTGAGTCTATTCTAGCTTTCTCTGTAGTCATCTTCATTATTTCCTTTCTTGTGTAGTATCTTGCTGCGTCCTCAATTTCTGTGCCCTTTTTTCTGTGCCTTTATGTCCCCGCTTTCTGTATTACCTCACTCCTGGTTGCTGGCTGATTTTAATATCCCCCTCCCCTTTAAGTTGTCCTAGTTTATGTGGTTTTAATTGTTGTTTGTGTTGAATATTTAACTGTATCACGCGTTCGTTGAACGTCTATCAGTCTCTTTGACTATGCGAACTTATGTGTTATGGTGGGGGGCTGGTATCTTATCCTGGCTGGGTCGATTTTACCATCCCCCTCCCTTTCAGGTTTTCCTAGTTTATGTGATTGATTGTTATAGTTTTTACTAGGTTTTTATATTTAATTGTTCCACGTGCTTGTTTACCTTCAGTCGGTCTCTTCGATTATGCGAACATATGTGGTATGCGCTATTTGGGGAGTGGGCCTGGTGTCTTCTCGAAGTACCAGTTTCCACCTTGGCGGGACTGATTTTACCATCAACCTCCCCCTCGGGTTTGTGTATTTTATATTTGTCCCCTTTTCCCTATACTAGTTATGAAAGTTAATAGATTGTCATATGTAGTCCCAACGTTTCTGTGTTTGCTCTGAAGTATTCCCGAAATGTACTTTGTTCCCCGATTTGTTTTTGTTGTTTTTGTAGCTCTAATCTGTCTTGATCGCAATTGGGTAATGTGTTTACCACATGTTCTATTGTTTCAGGAGTCGGGCAGTGGGGGCAATTGGTGCTTGTTGCTTTTTCATGTATTTTCCTGCGCATCCTGCCAATAGGATTTTGCCTGTGTCTATTCTATTTATGATAGTTAAATCGTATCGATTTTCGAATTTAGGGTATTTTACGTTTCTATTTACCTTTTTCTGCCCTTGATACAGATTTATGCCCGTTATCGATTTGTCATAGTTTCTGCCACTTTGAATTGATTTTGTTTCGGATGATGCTATTTATTTCCGTGACGCTGTAGGCGTTATTTTTGCACATAGGTTCGTTGATGTTATTTTTCCCCTCTATGTCTGCTTTTTCGTTGCCCGGAATGAGGATGTGGAATGGGGATCCATACGAACTATTTTATTATCTTGCCCTATTTGTTAAAGTAGATATCTGGCGTGTTTTACCATATTTGGTCTATTTTTTGATTGGTCGGTTGCTAAGGATTTCAGGACACTGTACGAAACGCTCAGAATGACCGCTTTAGTTATTAGGTATTTTCTAATAAATTTGATTGCTGCTATTAGCGCCATGAATTCTACAGAGTAGATTGCACATTCGTCCGGTAGTTTTGTTCCAAACGATATATTAAATTGTGGAATGACTTCTCCTGCGGTGGTCTTATTGGGATTTTTAGTTTAAGACCCGTCTGTGTAGATCTGCGTAGAGGCACCTTACTTTCTTTCAATGTAGGACAATATTGATGCTCTTATTCCTATCGGATCTTTCTTTTTCGTCCCCATTTCCTTCAGGCTTAAGTCAATTTGAGGGGTGGGGCACGTCCATGGCGGATCTGGGAAAACATTTGATTTTTTCCAGGGTGGTTTCTAGGATACATAGCTCGACCTGTAGATCGGCCATGATTTTCCCGCTAGGTATTTTATTTTTAATTCTTCTGTTGAAGGGCTTGTCGCATTTTTTTTTTTTTTTTTTTTTTGAGGGCTTGTGTCGTAAGGTGGTTGACATCGTGTATTGATATTCGGGTTAAGTAACTGAGCATCATTTCCTTACGCCTTAGGTGTAGCGGGGGTTCTCCTGTTATTACGAGGATTTCCTCCGTAGACGACTTTTTTAGTACGCCTGTACATGCCCGAAGCGCGTTTGATTGTATTGTATCTAATTTCCTGAGTAATGCGGCGCTCGCTGACCGATAGACTTGACAGCCGTAGTCAATTTTGATTCGTATTAGTGTCCCACAGAGGGTCACGCGTGTTCTCTGGTCGGTCACACAGTTAGCGCCCCTAAGGTTGCGAATCAGGTTTATATCTTGGCTACCCCGTTTTATGAGTTCTTTGATGTGGGTTTCCCACGTGAGCTCTTCATCTAGTATCATATCCAAGAATGTAACCTGCTTTTCAAATTTAATTGGAATCCCGTTAAGGAAGAGTTTTGGTGGGGCTTGAGTGATTCCAGGCTCTTGGGCGGAATACTATTCCTGTTGTCTTCACATTTGTCGGCCCATTTCCCTATTTCGTTTAATCCAATTTGTATTTTTAAAAATTATTGCCTGATTCTCGGGGTTACCGGTTTTCCATATTCCACTCTCGTCTGCAAATTGTGACAGATCGAGTTCTTTGGATAAACAGATTTTTCCAAGTCGTTGATCATTATGTTAAATAGTGTCGAGCTAATGACACTTCCTTGGGGTGTGCCATTGTCGAGTATGTATTGTTCGGAATATTCTTTTCTGATTCGGACTTGGATCTTCCTATCAGCTAGGAATTTTTTAATCCATTTGTGCATATTACCTGTTATTCCATACAGTTTGAGTTTGTAGATCAGCCCTTTTGTCCACATCAGGTCATATGCTTTCTCCAAGTCTAGAAATATGGCAGTAACATAACGAGACTTCGTTTTTATGGGCGAAGACTAGTTTAATGGCGGATTCTAGTCGAATTAGTTGGTGTATTGTGCAGCGATTGTTCCAGAACCTGCTTTGTGTGTGTCATATTAGGCCCTTGCTTTCCAAAAAATATTTTAAGATGTTATTTATCATTGTTTCATTAGTTTGCATATGTTATCTGTTATTGAAATAGGCCTATATTAGTTTGTTGCATTGGTTTTTTTCCCTGTGTGGGGATTGGGATGACTACTGCTTTTTTTCCATCTTTTTGGAATTTTGCCCGTGTCCCAACTTTTGCTAATCAGGTTGAGTATTACGGTTACGAGATTAATTGGGAGGGTTTTGTACGATTTCATATCGTAGGGTATCTTCTCCTGGGGATGTGGGTTTTTCCCTTGTATGGCCTTGGTCCATTCGGCTTTATAAAATGGTATATTCAAGGGGTCGTTTTTTCTTCATTCCCGTTGCAGCTGAAGTTATGTCGGTTTTCAAAGTAGGCTTTTGTTTTTTAAAGTTGTCATTAAGGTTAGCATCGCTACTCATGCTGGAGAAAAATTGTGCAAATGCTTCTACTTTAGTTTTGTTGTCATTCCCAGGTATGCTGGGAGTCAACGATTTATTTTTACTTCTCATTTTTTTAATCTGTTGCCATACCTCTTTGGATTTCGTATTAGGATCTAATTTGGAGCAGTAATCACTCCAGGATTTTTTTTTTTTGCTGCGAAAATTATGGTTTTAGCGTTTTATTAAAGTCAATGTCGATTTTGTTCCTTGGAATTTGTTCAGGGCTTTCTTTTTTTCCTTGATGGCTGCCTGGCAATCTTTATTCCACCATGGGATTTTAGGTCTGTTTATAGAGCCTTTTGTTTTTGGTATTGTGGCTGTTGCTATATTTTTAATTGTTTCAATTAAGTTATCATTAAAGGTGTCGATGTCCAGGTTGTATATATCTCTGATATTATTTTCCCTAGCTGTTTGAATTTTTCCCAGTTAGCTTGGTCGTATTTCTACCTTGGCGGGGTGACGTGTCTATTTGAGGAACTTTGATTTGTATCTCTATTTTTATGGGAAAGTTGTCACTCCCTAGAGTGTCCGTATTATCGACTTACCATTCTTATCTCTGCTATATTTGGTGTGCATAGTGACAAATCTATAGTGGTGGTTTGGCCCGTTATTGCGTCTAGACGGATGTCGGAGCCATTATCTAATATGATTAAGTTACATTTTTTGGCCCATTTTTCTACCATATTGCCTCTATGGTTTGTTTTCTAGCTTTCCCATAGTTCATTGTGGGCATTAAAGTCCCCGCATATTTTAACCCATGCTCCAAATTGCTTTGTTAATTTATTAATTTCTTCCAGGGTGAAGTTGTGTTTTTCACGTGTTTCGTACAGGTTAACAATAACCATTTGGCGATCTGGACTTGGGTTTTTATCGCTTGTATTTCCAAATCACAGAGTGATCCTAATTCGGGTATTTTATAGTTTTCTGTTGTCATACTGGTTTTTTTTTTTTTTTTTTTTTTTTTGTTGTTTTTTACGTGTATCGCTAATTCCCCGTACTTAGCGGTAGGGGAGCGTTGTTGTAGATCTATTATTTTAGATCTGTTAGGGTTATCGTTCAGGTGTGTTTCCTGAAGACAGATTACATCCGATTGTCTGGCAGTTTCTTTTAATTTAAGATTAAATTCGTCGGTGTTAGCTCTTAGGCCGCGCGCGTTCCACTGCCAGATCACTCTATTTTCTTGATTTGCAATTTTTGATATCCTGTTATTTAAATTTACTATTTCCTTTTTGACCCTATGGTGTTATGTTTGTTATAAGGGGATTTTTTTTTTCGTTTCCTGATCATGAGCCTAGCTTGTTGATATTGTAGGACCGTTGTGACCATTAGCTTTATTGTTAGAGCCTCCCGGACAGCTCTGGGGCACTTCGGACTGTTGGGCCGGTGGTTTCCCGAGCAATTAGCGCAGCGCTGAGTGATTGTGCTGCATGCTTTCCCGTTTCTATCCACGTTGATTGCACCTGGGTGTATTTAGGCATTGGTTTGTGTAGTGACCCCATCCTTTACATCTGCTACAGAATCGAGGTGTGTTCTTGAACGCATATACCACAATGGGTTTCACTCTTTCGGCTACCTGGATCAATTTGGGCTTTAAGCCCTCGAAAAATAGCACCACCGCAGTACTGTCCGTTCCATCTTTGTTTCTAGGTCGTACGGCCTTTACTAGGTCCTGTCTTTTTCTTTGGATATATTATGTGATTTTCTCTACATTTCTGTTAGTCTTCATGTATATTACCCCTTTATTGTTGGGCTTTGGGGAGATTGTGGAGTTGTTGACTATAGCCTTGTAGTGCTTGGATATTTCTACCTTGTATGATCTATTTTTTTCCCCTTCTAGAAACTGCGCGACTTGTCGCACTGCTTGGCACATTAGAACAATAATGTCTGTCCGTCTGTATTTTACGTTGAATTGGCCTTGGTTTGTTTTAAGCAGTGCACCCATAACACTGTGCTTCGATATTTGGTTTAATGGATGCTCTGCGCCCTTAATGAAAAGGGTGAGGTGGGCTTGGGCCCTTCGTTTGGTTCACTGTAGTGTTTTCCTGTGATATTGGCTTTGTTTGTTTATATATTTGGTTTGGCTTGTTGATGGGGGAATTTTTTTCTTTATGATCAGGGAGTGTTGTGTTAGTTGTTTGTTCTGCTTTTTGGTTGGCTTATCTTGTTTTTGGGAGTGTGATGATTTAGTTGTGAGATTTTGGTTTGGTTGGGTCATTGCTTGATTCAGTTTGTTTGGTCCTGAAACCATGCTGCCATTTGTTGTGTTATTGTCGTTGCTTTTATCTTTATCTAGGCTGAGGATGGTTTCTTTACTTTTGTTTGGGGTTTCTTTGGTTTCTGAGGCATCTTTCACTTGTGTTAGGGGTTCATGTTTGGGTCCCCTAGTCAGTTGTGTTATATTTTTTTCTTCTGTTTGTATCCCTATAGTGGACTTTTCCGTGTAGGGCCCGTCGGTTTGCGTCCCTGTCGAGATTAGTGGTACCTGGCGTGATTGTGTTTTGTTTTTAGGTTTGGTGGATGGTGGCGTTTCTTTTATTAGTGTACGCCTCATTTTTGTGTTAGTGTTATTAGTCAGTGGTAGCTGTCTTTTGTTGCGGCGAGTTGCACCTGGTCTAGTTATAGTTTGCTTTCGATTCACGTTTCTTATTTTAGTGTGGAGAGGATAGTTTTTATTTTTAATTTTGTGGATTTTAGGTTTTAAGTTATGTGTGATCAAAATGATCTCTAACTATATAAATCTTCGGTATTTAAAAATATATCCTCATCAAATGAGCAAAAAGGTCACTTACTCAGTTCCCTTGTCCTGTTTTTGTTCTCTCTTTTTAGTTTCCTTTCTTCCTTTGTTTTGCTCGTCCGTGTGTTTTCTCCTAATGCCCCTGAATCACTGGTCTAGCTCACCGACTCTGAATCCCTCTCACTGTCTCTCTGCCCGACTGTCTGACTCGCTCACTGACTCTTCTGGTGATAAACTCTGGTTTTTATTTACGTTGACTTAGATGGCTATTAGAAGGTGATGGCAACTGTATTATTTATGATCTTATTCAACATGGTCAATTGTATTTTAAATCTTGACTCTAATGATTACCATTATAAATATTCAGGCAAGTTGTGATACAACTTGTGTTTATATGCCGATTAGGTGCAACTCTTCCTGCCTGATGCTGGACAAATTCGATGTGTTCTTTCTTACATGGGATTGAAATATGTGCACAGTACTCAAAGTTGGGTCACACCAGAGTTACTCAGTACTCGGGCATTTGTCTTTTTTTTTCTTGTCTTTTCTTTTTTGTATACTGTGCTAATTGTGTTCCATTTTAAGTAGGTTGTTTTTTTTTTGTTGTTTTTTTTTAAATTTTTTTTCTCTACATGCAAGTCTTCCAATTTAGATCTCATGAAATTACTATACCCAAGTATGTACTAACCCAAAGAAAATACTGCACTGTATTAGTATATATCAAACTGATTTGCAAATGAAAATGTTTTCCTCCGAAGAGGTCATTTCATCTAGTCTTAGCTGATTTTAAACTTTTCTGGTTTTAAGTATAATACTATTTCGGTAATTTTTATAAATATAATATTTAATTAATGTATTTCAATATCAGGCACTTCATTTCCTTAGACAAGAGTTAACCATAGTTTCAATTATCTTCGTCCAGATTTTAGGGAGGAGTTGTTTTATTTAAGAACAGAGTTTCATATTGTACACGATTCGTGAATCTTGAAAATCGATTACACACTATGCATGAACGGCTTTCGCTTCGCTACAGCCATTTATCCATTGTGTAATTGATTTTCAAGCTTCACGACTCCATGAATCCTGTTAAATATTAAGTTCAATTCTGATTATTGCAAATAATTTCTTTTTGTTATTTTAAAACAGAATCAGAAATAATAAATAGCAAAACTTTATTTTGAACATTGTTTGCAATATTGTCAAAGCGCACAAAAAGAGCACGTGGAGTTGTGAACCAATAACTTAATAATTTGTCTACGCCACATGATGCGATTATAATCAATCCAAACACTTGTTACAAATGCTTTGATACATATGCATGTATGTAGTAGTGTAGTTCGATTATAACCAATCGAGACACGTGTTACAACGGCTTTGATAAATATATATGTATGCGATTATAACCACTATAACCAATCTAAACACTTGTTGCAAAGGCTTTGATAAGTATGTATGTATGTAGTAGTGTTCTTCGGCACATCAGCACAAAGGTGGCTATCTAGTGCCAACAAAAGTTTAAGTTCGAAAAAGGTCAAACTGAATTGCACACAAATTTAGGAAGATGAAACCTTCCAATCAAATGTATAATTAAGGACAAGATAAAACATTATACGTAAAGGTGTTACAATTCTGCAAAATATGTATAAAATAACAGATAAAGGTAACACGTGTTAAAATCCTTTAAACATGATTAAAATGTCCGTACAAAAATCCAAGATTTTCTTAGGTGATACATCCTCGTACAGTTTCTTCAAGCATCAAAATGCTTCTGTCTTAGAGGGTGGAAATCAACACACTCAACAAGAAAATGCTCCACTGTCAGTTGACACTGGCAGGGTACACACTCCGGTCGAGATTCACCCTTAAAGGTAGACCTGAGACCCCTATATCACTTAACTCTAAATTATTCAATATGACGATTTATGCAATATCAGAACATTTCGACCCGATGCGATCAACGGTTTGCGAGATGTTAAGTTTAAATGTACATGTCATGAATATTCCCCCTAAGCCATGTACAACTTCGGCAGTTTCCATGCCTGGATGGGGGCCCCGGGTGGCCGAGTGGTCTAAGGCGTTCGCCTTTACAGATCACTGACATCTCACCTCTGTCCGCGCAGGTTCGAGTCTCGGGCTCGGCCAACGTGGGTATGTGAGAAAGCTTGCCAGTAGCTTCCCGTGGGTCGGTGGTTCTTTCCGGGATTTTCTCGGGTTCTTCCTCCTCCAAATATACTGTATAGCCTATCATGTGCTGAAAAATGGCGTTAAACCTATAACAACAAACCATGCCTGGAGACCGTGTCACAACAGCAACCCAGCATTGCTAGCAACCATTGTTTTATCGTTGTCAAGCGTGAAGTTTCTCTGGGTTGTTTTCTGATTGTGTGTATTATTCAGTATGGGAATAAGGTGTATTGTTGGTGGATGTAGCAATGCACCAAAAGATGGTGTTTCATTAAAACAATTTCCCTAGGACATTAAATATAGAGGACTTTGGTCCCGGTTTGTGTGGTTGACACAAGCGGATAGGAGAGAGCCATCAAAATGTGCGACAATCTGTAGTGAGCATTTTCAACCCGATTTCTTTTGGGTCCAGTCAGAGTTTGGTGGCTACATTTGGAATTAAGAAAAAGGCTGTTCTTCTGTCTGACGATGTGCCATCCATTATGCCTCGAAAGCGTGCTCACAGCCCTGATGAGGATGAAAACCGCCCACCCACCACATTCATTAGTTCACGCCAGACGCCAAAGTGCCCGAGGTTGGCATAAAAGAAGAGGGAGAGAGAACGGGTAATCTTGTAACTCTAACTTTTGCACATTGTCGTCGTTTTATTTCACTGCTTTTTGAATGATTGTGTACGAGAGAGAGAGAGTTTCAATGTAGGCCTTACAGAATCAGTTGCCACACAATCATTATTTATTCTTGGTATCATTTGTGCAATATTGAGGGGGAAAATATTTTACATAAATGTATGTAATTGAGTTTCTTAATGCACAACTTTACATGACCATTTGATTAGTATAATGCAATGCAGTATAACATAAGCTTAATTTATTTTTTAGACATTACTGGATGTTATGGCTACATGTACAAGTTCAGTTGACAAGGTTGCACAGGATGAAGCAGAAAATGGAGCTGTTGGTTCTGACCCAGATGTGCTAGGTTTCACTAACCATGATTATAAGGGGTTCTGGTGCTAGTTAGGACGATGTGCTTTTGTATCAAGTTTATATCACACCCCTAATATTTTTTACTATTGTGTTTTTGTTTTGTTTTTTCTTTTTTGTTTTGTTTTTTTTTTCTAAGATGATGCATGTTCTAAATTTCGCAGATTGTCAGCTGAATATTATGTTAAGAAGGTATTTTCTCCTAAGATACAGTTAGGGGTGAAAATACACAAAACTTTGTAGCTATGTTTCCTTGGGGGAACCATCTGCAAGAAGCCTGTGTGTTATCCTCCTTAGGGTCTCTGGCTATATAAATATACCGAGATAACAAATTGAAATTATAGTAACTTACTTTGCATTATGAACCCTGGGTCACAGTCTAGCAGTGATGGAAAGGGGATAGCGTGGGCGGGCAGTGTATGTATTGGCTTTGAATTATGCAATAGTGAGCCATTGCAGTTGCTCTAGTTGGTTATTTTTAAACAATTTCCAGAAGTCTGATGCCTGTGACTCAACAGTGAAAACAGCAACAACTGGTTGCCAGACATCAGTCAGACCGAAGAGAAAATCCGAAAGAGCCAAGTACAATGGACCAAGAAAAGTTGACAAAGTTAATGGAGATGACTGATGGTCTATATCTTGTATTGACCATGATATGGTTCAGCATAGCTGCTTCAGACCTTTTTGTTGTATGATTTTGCCATGCACTTTTGAGCTCAATGCACGCTGTAATCAGACTTAATGTTTCTTTTTTTTACTGTTTAATTTACACATGTATGCATAATAATTGTATTAGTCATTATTAACATCAACATATATATCCTAGAATAAGTGAACATTTTTATGTTTTTCTCAGGTTTGCAGTTCCTGTTTAAACCCCAAGTAAGGAGCTGCGGGACCTAAACCGATAATCCTGATAGCACAGATGAACCACAGCAGACCACAGTTACTGTGGAGGACTTTGACGCCTCCTCGACATCCGATTCCAGTGAAATGGCGGTCAACGTCATCGACTTATTGGACTCCTCCTATACTTCCATCAGTTCAAGAAATTCATCCTGGCGGAGCAGCTTTAATGAGGATCAAGGGTAAGTACAGTAAAGACTGTGTAACACAGCCAGCAGTCCACCTTTAGTAGTGGTTAAAATCTAGCTGTAATATAGAAGTGGTCTCTATATGGAGGTTAATTTTATATGGACTGTATTAAAATGGGTCTTGAACAATGTCGTTCTAAAAATGTGGCTTTCTTATAGAGGTGACTGTTAGACAAGGAGATTTTTTTTTAAGTAAAAAGTTATTATAAGTTGCTGAAGCAAGTTTTAAAATGAAAGTAATCTGTAGAAAAAAAAACCTAAAAATATTTTTTTTAAATAAAGGTGTTTACAATTATCAGTATGAAAAATTACAGAAAATATATTTTATTATTATTTGAGAGCGTTATTAGCAGCATTACATTTTGAAGAAAACAACCGGAAACCACACGCTACCACATTAGATGGACAACTGCGATACCAGATTAAATTCCCTAAGTACAAATGTGGGGAATACTGTCAAAGAAGTTAAATTGAAAAATACTTTTTCTAAGTCCTGCACTTCTTCTTATGTACACTTTTCTTCACAGCATGTAAGAAGTTTTATAAATGCATTTTGAAAGCTGTTTCTTTAGCAAAATATGTATACAAAGTCATAAATTTCAACAACAACAAAAAATACTATCAAACTTCTATCAGTTGGTACAAATCTAATCAGGTCATGTATATTGGTATATAGAGACTTGAGATCAATGTATTTTCCATAATATTACCATTTAAAAATTCTTAAACACATTTGTACTCTTTTGGTCTAAATGTAGTAGCTGAATTGTGCAACAAACAAATGCTTTCACATGATTGGTCATCTGATGTATAACTTTTTATTTATTATTGGCTATGTTGATAGTCTGATGGAAGTGGTCGAGGTACTGATGGAGAACACCCACATGAATGAGGAATCTGGCTTGCAGTTGCCAAGAGATATCCTGCCTTCTCCACTGTGTGGGCAGTACCAGCGTCCTGAGAAAGAGATGGCTGTGTCGTCACATTTGTCTCGATATTCAAAATCTGGTTATACCATTGGAATCGAACATAGATATCAGATGGGAAAGATTTTCGTATTCTGTGAACAGCACATGCCGACAGCGGGACTCTAAACTTCTTTGCCCAAGAAACCCCAAAAACATCGAACGAACTGCCGATATGCCACGTACCGCCTCCTCCTGAAAATGGATAAAAAAAACACATGAAAAACTTGTACATCAAGAAAATACAATTATGCATACTAAGTATAGTATTTATTCACTGGATCTCTTTTTTATAGATATATTTCCTTTTGTCAATCTTTCCTACCAAATTACAAATTAATGAGCAGAAGTAATGTCTGATAAATTGGGGGGGGGGGAGGGGGCACAGATGTTAATTTATACTCTGAAAAGTTGACAGACTTCAGCTGTGTAATACAACGTAATTACTCATTGCTGTCTTCCATGTGTTGATCATTCTGCTGTCTGTACTGGTAATATGCTGTCTCCAGTACGTATTGGTCTAGACAAACTGGAAAGAACCCAGGATGGCCAGTGATACATTTCAGTGCTTCATTAAAGCCAGTGATCTTGTCATATGTTCCGCAATTTCATGGCAGCGTTGAGATTCATCTGGTGTTCGCATTGCCTGACATTGAGCACACAGACATCTGTATAAAAATAAAAATTCCAGGCAAGTTATTTGAGTCAAGTCTTGCTAATGTAGAAAGTGTTTATTAGGAATTAAATATTTAGCTTTTCCTAAAATCTTGTGACAAAACACATGCAAGGATCAGCTATATTGCCGAAAGATAGTATGGTATCAGGAAGTCTGAGTTTCCTTTAACATATTCCACCACATCTGAGATATTTAGACAGTTATATTGGTGTGGTGATACTTGTTGACAGTTACGAGGGTTCAACATTGTATTTAATCTTCTCTAAATCAACAAGAAACTTTATAATCAAATGTGCCAAAATATGCCACAAATAACTGCATAAAGCTTTCTGCTGCCTAGTAAGTCAACATGGAATAGTCTTATGGACTTTCGAGACTCAAGACAAGGTAAAATTTGAGTTCAGAATGACTGTTGAGTGCCTGAAACATTGTATGAATCAAGACACAACCCGTGTTGCCACTCACCAAAATATAATAGCCACTACATTTTTAAATTTGTTTGTTTTATAATCATGAATCATTTAAGATAAGATCAACATTAAAAACGTTGTCCATGGTAATTTTCGCTGTCTTTACATAAAATCAGATGAGGGGAGGGTATATGTATTTTTTTACACTGACATTCGAAATAAAGCATGAATGTTATCTATTCACATTTGCGTTCTACATTATACATGTGAAAACGAAACGATATGACGGAAAAAATCATAAATGGAACTATGCGACAAATAAGCCTCAATAACTCAGTAACAAGAGAATTCAGCTAAGTCCAACTTACCATTCAGCATTGTTCAGTCTGTTGTCAATATCTCGCGCAATTACTTCCCTTTCTTCTTCTTCTACCGACTCTTCACTTGTGTATGGTTCATAGCGGTAAGGTTTAACTCCTTTTTCATTACCCTCTTCTTGGCCTTCATCAAAAGAAGAGGACGAATAATCCAATTCTGGTTCATGTTCGCTCTGACTGTCACAAGGAGAAGCCATGTTGCTAGCCAAAGTGGGTTCCTCTTGTGACGTCACAAGCTCGCGCATGCGTATCGGGTTATTTACAAAAGTCGCTCGGCTGTTTCCGTATAGGTCGCATTTTGGTGGTATTTAAATGGCAATATCTCCTAATCCAGTGAATGAATGTGCGTCTTGTCTTCGCAGTGTACGTGAAATGTCTAACTAATCAAGATTACCGAAAGCAGTATGTAGCATTCAGGTCTACTTTTAAGGAGGTATGCATACATTTGTAATTAAAAAAGTTGTATTTACAATGGTAGGATAATTGGAATTAGTCCCCGCAATTATGTGTACTTCAAAACAATAACCCACGGTATTAAAATATTTTATTTATATGAAGTGTGTTCTGCTATGTGATATAGGCTTTATGCTGTCACATTACAGATTTTCAACAAGTTCGTCTATTCTCGTAGCAGAGACATGACGTCTAGGACTTTAGGTACGGTAGCAAATTAATCTGCGATGGTATGTCCATATACATTTAGGTCCATGACGTCTAAAAGATAAACCGCAATTGTGGACGAAAGTTTTATCAAAGAATTAAAAAAAAGATGAGAAAAGTGCAATTATAAAAAGAAAATCAAGAGCCATATTGTTTGTTTATGCACGAATTTATCTCGGTGTTGATAGCCATTCACTTTGTTTGATTCCAGTGGATTTTACTAATGCTAACACCATGGTAAAGTGAAATGCTTCGGATTAATTTAAACATGTATTATTCTAAATTTGTTTAAATTAGCACCTTAGTTCTTAGAAAGATTGTTATATTGTTGGCTACAAACCATCTTTTCAATATCTTTTTAAATATAATTTTTAATATATCAAAATAAATATTAATGTAATGTTATTATTCCATTAAAGAGACTACTCGGCATAGGGGAAGTCTTTCCCAATCCGTATATAACCTAGTATAAAATCCATCTCCTTGTCTCAGTTTTCTTGGTTTTGAACTCCATCATGATCATTATGTATTTATTTTTTTCTGTCTTTTTTTTCTTCTTTGAATTCCTTTTCTTTCCTTCTTCGTTTTCTTCTTTGATGTCGTTGTTGTAGGTCTACATCATCCTTTTCGTCGTCAAAGTCATTATGCTCGTTATTACTTGTTTTCTTTGTCTGCATTTATCGCGTAGAGGTTATAGTACGTCTAAAATTTATAACGCGGCAAGTAAAAATTAAAACACGGATGGAAAAAGGCAAATATATCACAGCAATAAATTCGTCCTTCTGTGAAAGGTAAATACTTAATTTAGGCCAAGTACATTTACAAAATTATTGTAAATCACTAAGCTTCTCGTTTTAGCAAAGAACTTGTAGATTGTGAGTTCAAAGTATTTCTAACATTTTATATCAGTTTTCTACGTGTCGTTGTTTCCATTCTTGACCGTACAGTCATGGTCATTTCAATAAAGTTGTCAAAGACGAATTTATTTATTCACGTTCTTATACAGTTTATGGATATTAGAAATTATATTTAAATGAACTTGATGGAAATCAAAGCTACTTTTGACAAATATCCGAATTCAGCGATACTACCAATAAAGACGATCTCAGTAATTTTTGTTTAAACAGTCTATGGAATTGTTAATGGTAAGAACTTATGGTATTGTTCTGTAGGTATTTAGACATTCATATTCAGCTGTTATTTGCGTAAGAAGGTAGGCGTATACTTGCTACTTGCCAAAGTTGCCATTTTGATTCCAAGGCAAGAAGATTTATCTTAGTATCTTGCTGCGTGGTAGTAAAACTCGCTTCTTCTTGGAATCGTTCGCCAACGCCATGTCAAGTGCTTTCATACTGAAAGCTAGTTTAAATTGTTGTGTTGCATTTTTACTGTTGTATGGAAGTAAATGTAAGGTACAGGACTAACAAAGTTAATCTGTATATCTTCCGAATTAAAATATTGCCATAATCTTTTTTAGTCTTGCATGATGAACGATACGGTAATAAATACGTCAAGCAATGAATAATAGAAGCGACCATAGATAAAATACACTGATGAAAAGGAACTGTAAAAGCAAATATTTTCCGCGACCATTCTTCCTCTTAAAACCAACCATATAATCCATCTGCTAATATTAGAAGTTGTTCTAAGCTGTCCGTGTTATATTTTGTCTCTAGTATTTTGATGCTTTGACCATTCATCACAATCAATCATCACAGGACGTGCGCAACTGCGTTTTTCAACGTATTCTAGCCCTGAAATGAATATCTCGAATATCTCAGGGCTTTTATAGTTGATTGGAGCAAAGCCTCAATATAAATATCCTGCACATTTCCTTTTTCTTGTGTACTGCTTTTTATTAGGACTTTTGTACATAGTTCATCATAATAATTTTGCATTACTCGCCCCTTACTTTTGTCTCTTGTCACTGTAGATGTCGTGCCTGTACTACAGTGTATACAATTTTTTGATTGCTTATTAGTCTTTCGTACTCGTGAGCAAAATTAAGGACACGGATAACCTTAAGATCAATTGTACACACCCCATCTGCAGGATGAATCCAAGTAATATTTCTAAGCAGATCATTTTATACTCCTCCTTGTGTACATGTTTTAGTATCTTCACATAAACGCTCTATATAGTACATGTTATAAACACTCCTTTTAGACATGTTTTAGTATCTTCAGTGGAACGCTGTATATAATACATGTTATAATTACCCTTTCAGACATGTTTTAGTACCTTCACATGCACGCTCTATATAGTACATGTTATAAACACTCCTTTTAGACATGTTTTAGTATCTTCAGTGGAACGCTGTATATAATACATGATATAATTACCCTTTCAGACATGTTTTAGTATCTTCACATGAACGCTGTATATAGTACATGTTATAAACACTCCTTTTAGACATGTTTTAGTATCTTCAGTGGAATGCTGTATATAATACATGTTATAATTACCCTTTTAGACATGTTTTAGTATCTTCAGTGAAACGCTGTATATAATACATGTTATAAACACTCCTTTTAGACATGTTTTAGTATCTTCAGTGGAACGCTGTATATAATACATGTTATAATTACCCTTTTAGACATGTTTTAGTATCTTCAGTGGAACGCTGTATATAATACATGTTATAATTACCCTTTCAGACATGTTTTAGTATCTTCAGTGGAACGCTGTATATAATACATGTTATAATTACCCTTTCAGACATGTTTTAGTATCTTCACATGAACGCTCTATATAGTACATGTTATAAACACTCCTTTTAGACATGTTTTAGTATCTTCAGTGGAATGCTGTATATAATACATGTTATAATAATCCTTTTAGACATATTTTAGTATCTTCGCAGGAACGCGCTATATAATACATGTTATATTAATTCTCTTAGACATGTTTTAGTATCTTCACAGGAACGCTCCATATAATATGTTATAATAATCCTTTAAGACATGTTTTAAGCATCTTCACAGGAACGCTCTATATAATATGTTATAATAATCCTTTAAGACATGTTTTTTAAGCATCTTCACAGGAACGCTCTATATAATATGTTATAATAATCCTTTAAGACATGTTTTAAGCATCTTCACAGGAACGCTCTATATAATATGTTTTAATAATCGTTTAGACATGTTTTGGTATCTTCACAGGAACGCGCTATATAATACTTGTTATAATAATCCTTTCAGACATTTTTAGTATCTTCACAGGAACGCTCTATATAATACATGTTGTAATAATAATTCTTTTAGATACGTTTTAGTATCTTCACAGGAATATATAATACATGTTATAATAATCATCTTAGACATGTTTGGTATTTTCACAGGAACGCGCTATATAATACATGTTATAATAATTATTTTAGACACGTTTTGGTATCTTCACATGAACATATAATAAACGTTATAATAATTCTTTTAGACATATTTTAGTATCTTCACAGGAACGCGCTATATAATATATGTTTTAATAATTCTTTTAGACATGTTTTAGCATCTTCAAAGGAACGCTCGTTATAATACATGGTTTAGTATCTTCAGAGGAACGCTCTAAAAAATACACATGTCTTTAAAGGTGTCTTAGCATAAGGGCAATCCATAGAATAATAATAGGTTACATATCACATATTGGCTAGATGGTTACTTATGACAAGTACATAATTTTAAAAATACAACTTAGCAGAAATTATTTACAGTGACTGTTTTTAATAGTATGCAGAATAGTGGCACTATAGTGGCGTCATATCCCAAATGATCCATATGAGCAAGGTAGACAAATCTTAACAACATACATAAAATTTCATATGCACATGCTGATCAACATATTTTAGATAAATATTTATGACATACGATATTGGTCCATCGCTCGTAACTTCACGAAAGACAAAAAATTAGATGACCTTCCTATGTGTTCAATAATATGCGTCAGCCCTCTTATCAAAGCCCCGTATCCAGCGACTGTTACGATACCTTGGTGTAACATGGTCCCTCACCTGAGAACAATATTTCACTCCTAATGTTTCAAGCGACAGTAAATCTGTTGTATGTGCAGAAACGTGTCACTGACAGTGTCCGAGTCAGACACAAGTTATATATAAAGAATCCCCATCTCACACTTTTCCTTCTCAGGACATGGATTAATGAAAGGTTTTATTGTCCTGTCTCGCCAGTGGCTGGATAAATAACCCTTTTTTCTCATCACCATAAAATTGAGAAAGAAGGGAAAATACGAGCTGATGTCTTTATTGCGCGCGACCACACATCATTACAAAACCTATTGATACACGGAAAATTGTGGATTAATTAATAGTAGTCTGTCCCCGAGGCTCTAGCGGTTCTCTTAATGTATGCCATGCAAAAGGGAGTGGTCAAATTCACCATGGGGAGGGGCTGCGTTATTTGGTGGTAGGGCTAGTTTTCTGGTTCCCAGATTTGTAGGGAATATTTATTACGCAAAACTAAAGGATGAGTACAATTGTAGTCCGATGATAGGGTATGGCTGTATATGTAATACGAAGATAGGTAGAAATAACATTTCTATGCAGAATGATCTAAAATTAAATCTTAACCTGCTACAGTGAATTATTCACTGCTTCCTTGCGCAAGGACAATCAGTTTCTTGTGATGTATAAGGTGGAAAACCGCATAACCATAGTTTAATCCATTAGTATATACATGTAGATGAACAAGAAAAGGTTATTAAACGAGATTTTCACCCTTGCCTCAGTGACATCATCAATACATAGAATGTTTGAGTGTGAACAAAATGAATGTAAATTCATTTTACGTCAAACATCTTGACACACATATTCACACACACAAAAGAAAGGTTAAATAAATTCAAGTACTCTCTGATGCGTATTCCATATTGCAATAAAAATCGGAATAGACATCTTCTTATTCTGCGGATTTCTTTTGTTTAAGGCTTGTTCGAAGATAGGTTATTTTCCTAGATGTGCAATATTTTTAATACATCTTTTGATTCCTATTATGACTCAATTTAATGAAGCTGTCATCCGGAGGAACAGTTGCGGACATTATCAAGGCGTCCTTATTAATCCCCGCCCCACTCCGTTCCTAGTAAGATCTACTTTTTCTTCATAACTTGTTCAAAATTAAACAATTTATAACATAAGCAACAATGTAGACAATTTAAAAATTCGTACTTTTCTAAAGTACTATTGAGCTGAGGTGTTTCGTTCAGAGTGAAAGTAAAACTACCCGCCAAATAAAGTGGTGTAGATGTATACAAGTTATTCTTATTTGTTGATGCTTGGATCCTTTATTGGTACTTTTCTCAAGTACCAACATTATTCTTGTACTGACACATTCTAACCTTTGGTTTGTATTACACGTAACTCCCGTTGATGAATTCTTGAAAGCAGTAGGCTAGGGTATTTTACTTACAAAATAGACAACGTCTGTCTTTACATACGTACGTTCCTGCTTCGGCACTACGGTTTGACTTCAACTGGGCACGAACAAGGTGGTCTTTTAAGTATTTTAGTCGGCGATAAGCCACCCTCGGTGGGGTCAGATCACCATTAATTTTACTATATATAACCGACATACATTTATCCAAGCTGAACTCAGACCAACATTTCAATCACACTAGGATTCCTTGATGCTTTAGTTTCTGAAGCGCAAATTAAGAGATTTAGCACCATTTCTCTGAATGTGTTTGTGAAGACAGATAACCAAATAGATCAAAAGGTTTTTTTTTTTGTATGTTAGTTTTATCTCCTAAAAGTATCATGTCATTCAACACAAGATTTGGATCTTGGAGTAAAGGTAAAAGTGATAACAGTAACAAACTGTATAATAAGAGATTGAATCTACTACTGTGACCTACAGAAGGACAGGTTTATCTAATGTCATACTGTTGACATGAAGATCGTTTGCATCTGTAAGTACGTACGAAGGCACGTACGGCAGGCATCACAATATCTAGATAACAATTGTGGCTTTGTCAGAAAATCAAAACGTAATTGAAATAATATAATTGAAATAAACAAATATAAATACATTGCAATTATTTAAAGGACGAAAGCTTCGTTTACGTTGACTTTATTGTGACTAGATATTGGAGTATTAATAGACACAAAACTAACAGCGTTTCAAATTTTGACCGAAATATTGCGAGGCCACCTGGGAGCGTTTAGCAATTGATTCATCAGTCATTTATGTCCCTTGTTTGACGATATTGGTGATATCAGTCATTTGTGTCCCTTGTTTGACGATATCGTCGGTATCAGTCATTTCTGTCCCTTGTTTGACAATATCGTCGATATCAGTCATTTCTGTCCCTTGCTTCACGATATCGTCGGTACCAGCAAGGCTTAGAACTTTCTGAAGTATTGCCATATATTTTATTTCCAGTGTTATTACTATATGCCTATTGATAAGTTATTGAATATTGTCGTAGTGAAGACTTACGGGTTAGCACAACCTGCTAAAGCGTCCATGTATTTGTTTCCTTTGATATGGAAGCAGACGGTACTATACTTATACCAGCTGAAGGTTACGTTTAAAAGTTAAACGGGTCGCAAATATTTATTCTATGAGGATTAAGAACCATGAGAAAATGTAAAAAATGACTGACCCATGGTTTTATCGATATATTATATTATATTATATTATATTATATTATATTATATTATATTATATTATATTATATTATATTATATTATATTATATTATATTCAGATAGTAAAATAATTATATACCATATGTGCAAGAAGTAAAGCAGGCATAATAAACATAGCCTATCAAGCTCCAGATGACCCGGATTTGGTTCTTTCTTGTTACTTTTTTCTTGGGGGGGGGGGGTAATTTTTGGCATATTTGCAATGATTGCTGAAACGGCTGATTAACATATTTATTCGGTAGCATTGAACTAAAACTTTTAAATGGCACTGGTCGATCTAATTTAAGACCCAATCGGTGCAATTCACGGAGGAGTCATTAGAATGTATCTTATTGTTCTTGACCAGCAAATCTTACAAAATGCAACCCGACTGATGTTTACATCCATTTTGTTACCCGAGCGTACCATCGTGAGCACAAATTTGTTTCAAATTAATATTACTATCAATATGTCCAATTTTTATGCAGCAACATCAAGTGCTAAGTTTCAAAATAGATTCAAAATTGCGTGTGTACTGACGAGAAGCCAAATATATAAAATATAATTTTAAAAAATATAAAACGAAAATTGCGAATAAAACCCACTGAAATAGAACACTCGTCTTGAGGAGAAGGGAAGAAAATTTCTTATTGAAGGATTCGAACATAAAAGATGTGTATGACTTCACCTTGATTATTAGAGATAATGCTTCTGCTGGGATATTTTGGGGTTTGTTTTACTTTGATATTTAAGAGAGATTCAATTCCACACGATACCACTCTGTATATCTTATTTGACCTACGATCGGAATTTTCTTTGCTATATTAAATTAGATGAGCCTTTTCCAGCTTTTGTGGTGGTGAAGCAAAATTTGCTCCCATTTTCTGTCCGTCTAGAAATAAATGTTTTGATGGTTAAACTGGTCTTTTGTAATTCTTCCTTTGAAACATCGTATGTAACGAAAAAATGTAGCTTTACTGCTAATTCTTTTGTGACCGCTCGATTACAATCATGTGAATAACACTCATATCTGTTTATTCAAGCTGTCGATTTAAAGAAGCTATAAATTAATATAATAGAAGAACAGCGTGGTTCGTTAATTTGTACATGTTCGAGTAAGAGGCACTACTGACTGGTAGTGCCACTTTCTGAAATAGTGATAACCTATCAATCGTCAACCATTCTGGACATGGGAATATTATCGTGCTATTAATGTTACCATTGGCTGCTACTGCAAGGACGTTCGGCATGCTAGGCTTCGTGGCAATTGTAAATGCTGCTTTAATACATCAATGTCATGTCTGGTACCAACCCGTTTTCTGCCGCAAATTACGTCTATTTACGAGCTATTTCCAAAATGCACGTGCACTTTCTTTAACGACATATACGTTGAGGAATATATATATATATATATATATATATATATATATATATATATATATATATATATATATATATATATATATATATATATATATATATATATATAAATCAAACACTTTTAAAGATCAATGGTATTAAACCAATACGCATCTGTTATAAATGTATGTTCATTTAGAGCACTATCATCCAATTAGAAACGTACATACCTAAACTGAAGTACGGTTCCTTGCCAAGCACGAGTCTGGATTTGTTCTCTGTTACAGTTAGATGATGGCCGCGGGCTCTTTCACTTTGTTGATTTCCCTTGGTGCAGTTCATGGAAGTTAGTAAGAAACAGGATAAGCCAACTTGCCAATAACTGACAGTGTGATGGTCACATAGACACAATTTATCTAATCCTACAGACATGAAGGTTCGATGTAATGTAGCTATAGTCTTGCTAAACGGATCCTCCTTTGGCAAAGTATAAGTATATGTAGGAAAACCCGTACGGTTCTTTCTTTTTTTTTTTTTTTTTTTTTTTTTTTTTTGGCGTATTTGGGCGAGAAAAATGCGAGACAAAGCGAACATGATGTTGTCCGTCGTCGTCGGCAGCAGCGGTGTCAACTCAGTGTCATGCTTGTCTTTGCAAGTCTATAAGGCCGAAACTACCTGTATTCATTTTATGAAGCTTGCTACTTATGTTTAGAGAATGTTGAATGCTTTCTTTTCATCAAATCGAACACCAACTCACCTATAGTATATATGTCAACCAGGTCATGTAGGCATATTTACTCATCTTAAATTAAATATTAATTTTTGTTCAAAAATTCAACACTAATATAGTATAACCAGAAACTATTCAATCCTGATTGTTGAATGCTCTGCACCTTGAATGTCATAAAAACACGTCAAGATGAAACAATTTTGATCGTTGTTGACTTTTACAATGGTGGCCAGATACTAAAATCAAGAAAAGAGGACGTCGGGTCTAATCATAATAAATAACAGGGTAGTACGATTTTTTCTTTCAACACGCGAAACTTTGATTGTCACATCACAGAGCGCGACACTCAGTCCGGTTTGTACTGGATAACACCTTTAGGTTGACCTTGTCCAAAAATGTCAGTGTACTTCACCATCGATTTTCCCGTATATATTTCTCGGGATGTGTATCTAATAACCTTCCAAGGAATCTGACCCAGCACTTTCGAGATCCACAAATCCCTTTTTCAAGGCGGACGACACAAACAAATAACAATTACAAATACAAAAAAGTAAACAATATATATATATATATATATATATATATATATATATATATATATATATACTGTTTTGTTATTGAAATTGTAGATCTCGAAAGCGCTCAGAGTATTAGCCAAATTACTTGGTCGTTACATGTTATATATATATATATATATATATATATATATATATATATATATATATATATATATATATATATATATATGGATACAGTTTACACTGCAGATGTGATGACTTTTCCTCAAGTAACAAAAGTAATAAATTTCAATAGCTGCCATAGTACTCTTTTTTATTGCTCACCTAAAACTACATGCAACTTATAAAACGTTGCCGACAGCATGGAAGGCGGTTAATACCTATTATAGTAAAACTAGGGTATGTGATATTTGTATTTACGTCTCTGTTAATAGCTTTTTTAGTTGTTAGGGATTATTTGTTGATTATGAGTTGTCGATGTTGGGAAGATATTTCTCAAACTGAGTAATTAGTCAATTTCTAAGAGCAGACGTCATAATGGACAGTATGCACGAGACTTTATGGTAGCATGGATTAGTTTCGTAAAATGGACCCTCCCTACTTTCTTAAGATACGTAATTCTCAGGATATATTAATATATATGTGTTTATTAATATGAAATATGACTAATTCTTTGTGTTAGGTGTTTGGGTCGTGTTTCGTGGTGCATGGCGTTAAGTACTACTGTTCGGCTTTGAAACGCTTACAAATGTGCAACAAGAAAAAACATGCAAGCAGTGGTGTACTGGCCATTGGGCATACCGGGACAAATCCCGGTGGGCCGCCGCAAAAAAATCCGTTTTTACCGGTGTTTTACTGGTGTGAGCAAAACCCCGGGCCTGTCCCGACAGATACGTCCAGGGCCGAGTTGCTTACCCAGTACACTCCTGCAGGCAAGTGTGAAATTATTAGATTTCCGTGATGTATGGTCGTTAGCTAATTGAGGAAAATTATTGTAGTATTTCCACGCTTAAGAAGTTGACAACGACTGTTGTCTTGAGGTCTTTGGAAATAGGGAAAAGAATGGCACTTCAAAACACACTCACGGAGGTTTTTTGTTCGCTCGGTAATGAGACCTCTTGCGAGTAACACTATTTTCTTACCTCATAAATGTAACAGTGTCAATGATTGGTGCACAGAATGTGAAGCGTCAAGGAACAAAATATCGTGTCTCGCTCACGCGATCGTGTTTCCCTGTCTTGTACTATTCGGTATGATACATAATTTATTGTCGTTGTTTGGGGTAGATATGAATATTTGTTCGCCCGCGACAAGCTCTCGCGGAACATGTCTTGCCTTGGGCGAACACATCTTCCCTAACAAGAGCAGTGAATATATAATATTTCTTAAATATTTTAGAATACTTGTGTCAAATTGCATTTGATTGTGTCATCATTTGCCAGCCGTTTTCCCTAGTTATATTAAATAGTAAAGGAGAGAGGGATTGAACTGGGTCATAATCGTTGCTATAAATTATAACCTCTGATTGTAAATGTGTGGGAGTTGTAGAAGTATATTTTTATCTTTATATAGATTGTATAACTACGGAAGATGTCTCAATGTATTGGTGAACTGATGGCATTTCGAATATATTTTGATTAACCAAAGAGCTGATATGATGGACATTGATTTTCATGTAGTTTTAGTTGTCACAATTTAATTTTCTATATCAAACTTTAGTTAATTTGGAATAAAATAGTATGCATGGCCTAACTGTAAAATGCCTTATCTCTTCAACGTTTGAGACTATATGAATGCAAGGGAAGCAAGCTACATAAGAATCAAGTATGTGGAAGACATCCATGACCTGCGTGGCGACACGTAACAGCTGTGTTCTAAATGATGCTGATGCAGAATGTTTACATGATGACTTTCTCTTTTCCCTTCTGAAGGTACATTTGAAATGCATGCATATGTTCCATCAAACAAGTTTTCAATGAATGTCTTCTTTAGCCCGATATTTTTTTATTTCTTTCTTAAATATAGAAGAGGAATTAAATAAAAGAGAAGATAGTCCACGTGTGAGGACATCTTCTTGTCATTCAGGTTGAGATTTCATGTTTGTTTAAAATACCCCAGAGAGATGCAAGAAATAGCAAAAATGGAGATTGTTGTAAATCATTTTGTACCCATGTTTACATTATAAAGACTCAATGGATGATCTATTTCAAATATAAAAACCATAAGTAATTCATCGCAGATGTGTGATATTATGTAACCATCATTATTCAAGATATAGTTTAAACGCTTTGTAATACGTGTGCTTGCATTAAAGTAATCGTGTCTTGGAAGTCATGATTAAAAATAGATGTGTTTAGTTCTTCAATACAGAAGAAAAGATCTGTAAATTTTCAAATAGATAAATTAGTTTCTTATTTAGCGCGTTATTTTTCATAATTTATAAGCTACTGAGTTTTTAATGATCACTGTACTGATGGCGATCTAAGCTGGAATATTCGTTTTGATATTGGTCAAAAACCGAATAATAAGATAATGTAACTCCTAAATGAAGCAAATTAGTACTTTATTTTGATATTTTTTTATCAAAGAAGACACGGGAAATAAAGCCATATTTCAATATTACAAAAACAATAAAGATAAAATGAAATACTGAAAATTACATTTAGAAAAAGTCTGACGTGTTTTCTAAAAGCGACCTATTAAGTAATATTAATAGAGAAACTTACACCTGCATTCAAATATGAAGTTTTTAAACAATTTGAATAATAGTATATGTCACGGTCTGCTTCATAGTAAGTTGCATATTTTATTATTCCACGAGTTTCATAAATTGCATATTACAGGAAGAGGGGTATGAAATTATATTTGTCGCACATTTTGTTTTCTTTTTTGTTTCTCGATACATAGTAAGCATTATGTACCCTCGATGAACAGTTTCGAATGCATCAAAACCTTATATCATTGCGTGGGAAATGTAATTATAAAGTAGGGCATTTTACCAAAGTAAATGTGGTTGGAAATTAAATCAATTAATACAGGAAAAGCAAACATTTGTAATAATATAATATTTATTAACTATTTTACAAAATAGTGAGAAAACAAACAACAACCCTGTAACATAAATGTACATGTGGATGACGTAACAGCACTGGGTTGAGCGGTTCAAGTGTCACATTTACTGGGACTAGGGTTGGCGGTCGCTTTTTATGACACGAATTATCTTTCTTCGTGCTGCTTGATGCTGATGAATATGTACACAAAACTCTTCCTCGTATATTAGAGTAGCAAATACCATATGCCCTCAGCACGAAATTGATGCGCATGATGAGTTTTGAGTCCTGATGTGGTTGCACTAGACGAAACGGTCATGTTACATGAGGACGATGATGAAGATGCAATTGCTGATAAAACATCTATTACTGTTTCATGTAGAAGACTGGAGATTTCCTTGTGCTACAGGTTCTTTAGGTGGATATATTTCTTGATGGATGTGTTGTTTTCGGGTCCTGAGATTTGAGCAGTTTCATTTGGAGCAATGTTTTAATCATTCATCTGTTCCATAAGATCTTTTTATGCACTGTGTTTGACAGTTTGAATTCCAGCATATTTAATCATTCGCTGCATCATGGATGAGAACTTGTTTAATCCGACAGGCCGAGTTTTAAAACCAACCACATATGGCAAGGTATTCTATGTGGAGCTTCATGCTGTCGAGAAAGGGTAAAATGGGTTCGAAAAGTTGTCAGGCCTAGTTTTCAGCGTTGCAGTCTGTGTATGTATAACGGACAGTGTGAGGGATTTTACATAGATTTGCCAACATTTAAGATTTCACTACGCGCATATCTCTTGGAACAAAACCAGTTCGTTTTCGTTGGGCTCTCTGTATATCCTAACAGGTTAGCGGTCTGGGCCAGATCTTGACTTTATACCCCTACTGTAGGTAGAACAGAGGCGAAGCGGTATATTAGGAGGAATGTACGTTATGCAGGTTGTACGAAAAAGATTCTTAGCATAATTTCAACGTGTTCCTTCCTAGTGTATTGTTGGTAAAAGGTTAAGGTCATCCGCATTGTAAAACAATGTAACATAAAATTGTTCTTGAATGGAATTTATCATTTTATGTTCTAGGGGATCTGGGCATCGAAAGTCAAGGTCACGGAATCTTGTCATGATCATTAACAGCATTACATATTAAGGCTATCAAAGAGTTGGGGGTTTTCAATTCGCACAAATTTACAGAATTACACGAGGATAAAGCCTGTAAAGCGTGAGGCTATCCACTCTTGAATAATTAATTTAAATATAAGCGTTTTCATGGCAGCGCAGTAAGGTACTTCCAGTTGTTTTTTCTTCTCCAAGTCCTGTACGTGGACTGAAGAAACTGGTCATCTATTATAAATCTTCCATGGATGTAAAATAACTGGCAATAATTAATACCACTGCTCATGCGCATAAGTAATTACTTTATGCATAAACTGGAAACATTAGAGTATGCAGCTATCTTTCAGGCAGATCTTGTGTTCTCTTTCTTGTGGTCCTTCTGCTTTTACGAATGAAAAGCAAGGTTAACGATTGATTTAAACAACAAGTAATGTTTTCACCGTTAAATAATCATTTACTAGTTCTTTCATCACGTGTAGTTTTCCGTGTGTATATATTTTGAATAGTTTATTAGTGATGTAATTTTGGTTAAAACGTCATGACATGTGGAATGTTTAATTTCTCATTTCAGTTATTCTTTCTTTCCTCGTTGATAATTCAATGTATCAGGTCCTGTCATGCCTTGCAAGGCAGTAACTCGTTCCTGACAGAGAAAATATACTCTGACAATTTGGTAGATGACGCTCCATTTGCCAAGGAGATGTGCCACTTCGTTCAACAATCTGTGTGGCATGCTGCCGGAGAATGGGCACGCTGACAAAGGTAGAAGCAGACTACCATGGGACAAATCAGATGTAAAGAAAATAGTTGAGCTGGTCAGAGAAAAGTGACAAAATCCATTCTCATCTAGAATGTTCCATCCATATTGATGAATTTATTCATATGCACGGTTTCATCAGAGGGAATCGAGAAAATTCTAGTTTGTGTTTAAGAAAAGAGGAAGTGAACTGTTTGATTATTTCATTAACAAGAAGCTGTGTGTCAAGTCCGAAACGCACGAGTTTCTGGTACCCTGCTGCCAGGTATAAGTATCAACCTTAGTACGTATGTAGCAAGGCCATTGTATGTCATCTTCGTCCTCTCCTTGCAGCTGCAATGATACGTGAATCCCGTTTTAAACAATCAGTTGGCTACGTTACCTTTACTTGACGATAAAGAGGCATATTACAAGACAGGCAAGTCTTATCTTACAAAACGTTTGGACTCTTTTGGTAATGAATACACTCACATACTACTATGAGATCTTCTGTAGTGTACAGCATACATCACGACAGAAGGGCTCTTCTTCAGACATTAATGACAGTCAATGTTGGACTTTCAACGACTTCACTGATGTTGTCATGAAAGCGAATTTTTACCTTTCTGAGGGCAAAATGCCTTTAGTCAGTTACATATTTGTGTTTGATGAGTACTACAAAGAAGACTTCATTAAAACGACGAGAATGATCATTAGACTTGCAATATAGAGTCTGTCACACATTTGAACTCAGTACAAGCGGTAGCAGCAAACTACAAGAGATTTCTTAACAGTCTAATGGGCAAGTCTTCTTTAATATACAATCAGGGACTTAGACTCTGTCTGGATGCATTTAAAACTTACTCATCAGAAAGTCTCTATGTTGAAGCAAAGGAACCATCACTTTATATCAGGCGAACGAAGTTGGCTCTTCAGTATGCTACCAAACTTTCTTCTAATCCATCTAATCCAGCACATGATTTAGTGATTAGACTCAAATACCAAACCTTATACGTTCAGACGTTGGGGATATCAACGTTAGTCCCATTTTGAGTGCAGTATATAATCTATATTCTTTCTCGTTGGGGTTAGCCCTAATGTACTGATTAATAGCAGTTAGCCTTTGTTTTATCATAAGTAGTGGTAACTCTGTAATTAAGAGCTCTTCTTTCCAAGCGCCGGAGGCCTTTACGTATTCGATACGGTCAGTATCCCTGAAATAAGCAACGTTTCTAAAGCGTATATCTCTGTGCTCGGCAGATCTCCTCCAACCGAAATGCACAGATTCTACAAAATGCTATCTGCAGAATAAACACCAAGTTGTCCCAGAAAACATTTTTTGTCACTTATGGGGTTTGCTCTGTTATGTAGATTTCGTTTCTCTTGATGTTATAACTCCTTGTGCACCTAGGCAAACAAGGAGCTGCCGACAAAGGAGTAACGATACCCTTGTTATCTTATGAAATAGTCAAAGCTGTACATCATCCCCTTCAATGTATTCGGTTCACACCCTGTTCAATCAGACCTGCAGATACTACTGAAAAAAAATGACAGCAAGAGGCAGTAAGATGTTATTTTACAGAACATATTCTTTCTCAGTTACTGTGGACTGGTCGAAATTACCTTTCTTGTTGCGGACTCGTCAAAATTCACTTCACGAGCTTTAAATCATGCAGAAAGTTTTTTTTTTCTTTCCCCATAGCATTTTTATTTGAGAGATCGTTCGAGCACAAATCTACCAATCTCATCTTCCCCTACCTGTAGAATTCTGGCAGATTGCATGGGGGTAGGGGAATATGTTTAATATCACCTGGGTCCAATGTCAGCTGCTGCTGGTCGGGTATCGCACTGCTAAACTCTCACCGGAAAGCCATATCACCACATCTATTGATACTGATATAAATTCACATGTTGTTACTGAACCACTTGAAACGACTTTCACCATTACAATATGACAACGCCTATCTATAATCACCTGCTCAGCAACTCCAATCGCTGCCATTGTTGTCGTAGTAAAACTAGTATTAAAAAGGGAGTACGAGAAAATGAATGCACTGTATTGGCCAGTTAAAAGTGACAAAAGTGACTCGACACACTGTGTTTAACGATTTTGTATGACGTAATTACGATTATATCAATGTATATGGTTCGTGGTTATGTATGATTTTCAGTAGCATGAATTGCCCCTGTTAAATACCGAGGAAGAAAATTTCACATGGGCGCTACGCATCGTCTGAAACACCATGACCGACTTCTTTATTACTTTATAACGCTGACAATTCTTACATATAAATTCCGTTTTACGGCATTTTTCTCAAGGCCACTACTCTAGATATTTATTAAATTTTAATGTCCGACGACACTTGTTCTGTTTGTATATTCCTCTTTGCTAATACGAATGATGGTTTTAAATATTCCCCTTTTCAGTGTTAGATGAAACATAGGATCGCAGACCTTTTAGACTATTTTCAGTAAAGCGTGAAGGTGTCATCAATCGTATCAAGAATACAGTTTTCATTTTTATAGACGGTCTTTTGATGTTTCGAAATCGAAATATATAAATATATACATTTCTTTCATAAGATCATGTATCCTGACATATGATGTGGGATTCAGGGATAGACGCTTTCCTTTCTGTTTGGTATATAGATGCCAATACATAATTATAATTTAATGCATAAACCTTGCATTTATAAATATAAATCTAGTGGATTTATGCTAAAGCTGAGTGTTCAATTACGTTTGCAACGTGACTGAGTTCTCGTGCATCTCGAGTACTTACCATTGACCTTGTTCCATCCTTTTTGTGGAATGAGCGCATGGCAGTATGTGTTGGGACGTGGGTGCATGAGTGCTAGGCGATAGTTGCCGTTACTCGTAGCATGGGTTCCATTCCATTCTTGGAACGAATTATAACTCTCTAGCAGTCTAGCCTATTAGATTATATTGGTATCATTATATATATATATACATATATATATATATATATATATATATATATATATATATATATATATATATATATATATATATATACAGTTTGTGGAATCAGCCACACACAACTATAGACATCAAATTGACACTTATTTTGTGTTACAATCCTACTAATCCTACTACAAGCATGCCACATGTTATATTTGTTGATATTTAACTGAACTTTCTCAAGAATAAGATGTGTTCTCAATTCAGATATCCAGTTAAAATGCCAGCAGCTAAGGTTACACTTGGATAAATATATTTGATACTGGAAATGAATGTGTCCCTGAGTAATACTAGTACATGCCACATGAGTGTAGATTTCTACAGGTCGAAGAGTCCAAAATTATCAGTAACTCCTGGTTGCAGTATTACGTTGCCACGAATCGATTGAATAACGTTTATTCTAGGAGCAAGAAGATACACATACCACTATTATCAATACTTCTAGGGAACGCTACTGGATATATTTGCATATAATAATATTCCCGAAAGAATAATGAAAAATAAATGAAATGTGAGCAAATGTACACTGATGGAACAATGCATGTTTCATCTATAAAATAAGTCATCTAGTGTATATGGCTTGGTTTGCTTTTATGGATTTAACGCCATTTGTCAGCACATGATAGGCCAGTATATCTGGTGGAGGAAGAACCCGGGAAAAACTACCGAACCACTGGAAGCTACTGGCAAGTTTTCTCACAAAACCACATTGGCCGAGCCCAAGACTCGAACCCACGCGGACAGAGGTGAGATGGCAGTGATCGGTAAAGGCGAGCGCCTTAGACCACTCGGCCACCCGGGGCCCCCGCAAGTGTATATGAATGTGGATTTAATACAGTGAGATAAGATAACCGAAGAAGAGGAGATGCTGAAAATTACCTAGTTTATGTTTACAAAGAGAACAATGTCAAAACTAGTCAGTTAGACCCTTCATTTCTAACAGTGTGAGACAGATTACACCGTTCTAAATGAACCCGACAGTATTGACCTAATTAGCAAAAGAACAAAAAGCAAGCAGGCTATTTCCTTGGGTAATTATAGTGAATATCGCTCCTAAAACGTCGACGATAATCCAACCGTATGGTGATGTGAAATAAGTTTACAAAAGTATCATCAGAAAAAAGGGCGCCCTGCTCTAACAACTGAAACAATTTTATATAATTACAATGAAAATCGCCACCAATCTAGAACCATCATATATATCCTGATTATACAGATAGTAAGAACCTATTGTATCCCATTTATATCCTGATTATAAAGACAGCAAGAACCTATTGTATCCCATTTATATCATGATTATACAGATAACATGAACCTATTGTATCCCATTTATATCCTGATTATACAGATAACATTAACCTATTGTATCCCATTTATATCCTGATTATACAGATAACATGAACCTATTGTATCCCATTTATATCCTGATTATACAGATAACATGAACCTATTGTATCCCATTTATATCCTGATTATACAGATAACATGAACCTATTGTATCCCATTTATATCCTGATTATACAGATAACATGAACCTATTGTATCCCATTTATATCCTGATTATACAGATAACATGAACCTATTGTATCCCATTTAAAGCATAGGTTTAATATAAATTTGTAGGTTTGTTTATTATTTATTTAGTCATTATTTATATATTTATTCTTTTTTCAGTTTAATGCATATCAATAAAATAAGATCATATAACATATTCATTATATTTATATATTTTTAAGTCCACAAAATATGATAATTTATTATTATTATATTTATAAACATTTTGCTATGTTATATTTAATGTACAATTATGTAACGTGAGTAATTCATATATAAACAATTGAAGCAGCGAATGAATGAATGAACAAACGATTACACAACGAACGAATGAATGAATGGTCTGTATTATAAATTTACGATTCATCCAACAAAGGGTTCGTGTCTACACAGAATCGGATTCATTTTTATAATTATAATTATGAGGATAAACTTGGGAGTAAATTGTGGTGCACTTAAAGGTTAATTACCTAGTGCAAAATTGTTTACTTTGCTGTGAACTAGTTGTGCCTGTCTAGATTATACTTAGTGAACAAGGAGTGGACAAAGGTGTCAGTTTTAGTCTTAGCCGTACTGTAAGAACAAAATCCTCCATTTTGAATACGACCATTTTACAGGAGCTGCCTGTTTGTGTTAATCTGATTGCTGCTCACTTGTGAATGATCTGTAAGTGATAGTTTGCATGCATGTTGTTAACTTCATATCCCTTGCAAAGGCCATAATAGCGGTAAGGTTGCACATATCACTGACATTGCAACGATCAAGCTTTTATGGCAACAGCAGAGGCTAACCAAAGTATATCCGGAAGTCAGTTGTCTGTTACTGTATTTATATAAATGTCCTAGATCCAATACATCGAAGAGAAATAACTAAAAATGTTACTATGAACAGTGGATACATTCAAAAATATAGCAATTTCAAAAAGAATAAAGCAAAAACAAACGAACTTGCATCATCACACATTTGACTGTGCCTTGCTGTAATCACTAATAAATAAATGTAAGGACAAACTGGGGCAAGCTATTTCATACCACAACTGAAAAATAAGTCATTAAATATTTAACCCCTTCTCCAAAACAAAAAGGATAATATGTCTGGTTTTAGCCTGTTTCACGTAATATATAAATCTGCCTCAAATATAATCTTACTCAGAGACACTTTATTTTAGGATTATATGTAATACTTCAGTAGATAGTAAAAATTAAAAAAAAAAAAAATTAAACTCCCCAACATGATTTAAGGAAATATTGGTTATTTTATGATTGATGTTTATAGCTTGCATCCTTTTTTAAACCGAACTATTGCCACATAAAGGGAATGTAGATAGTAAAAAAATTTATTTAGATGTAATAGGGATACATAATATATAACCACTTAATTTTTGAAATGCAATCATTTTACTTGTTACTGTATGGAACCGTGCTCGGTGTCTCACTGGAGTCTCACTGGCTGCAATTTTACATAAATAATTCCTAATCTTTTCCAATCTTAACCTATAAATTCTGTCCTATTTTATAGTAAGGAGTTTTTCTCAAATCTGCTTTCAGATTAAATGATAATCCTTCTGACATTTCGGAACTGACATTTCGGAGTGGAGCAAACACAGACTGGTACAGCATTATATATCATGCATATGTTGGTAATAAGATACTGAAATGTCACAACGAGAGAAAGTTTATATCGCCACAGTGGCGACAAGGGTAGCGTCGCTCCTTTGGCTATATCACCTCATGGGACTACTTTTTCTATTTAGGAAATAAATGTGTCAGTGGATCAGATATATTTTTATATTTAATTCCTTTTCTTCTTCTTTATTTCTTTGCCCCCCCCCCTCTCCCTCTCTCTCTCTCTCTCTCTCTTAGTATGAACTTGATGAACATACCTTAAATACAATGTGATAGTTGTGTGCGTAGTGAAGCAATGAAGGGTTTTCAGTTAAAAGACGCCTAAAAACAGACTGCAAACAACACCAAATATATTTCATGTATTTAGCTTATTTAAAATACGTTTCTACATGAATCATACAAATTGTCACAAACTAAACTTGTCATGACTTGTGTATATTTGATATTCCTTCAGTGTCACATATTGTCTAAATTACATCATACACTCGATACGATAACAGCTTTTGGGCAAAAGGCTCTATTAAGTAATATAAAAACATTTGATTACTGGGCAATTTTAACACATTTGAAAACAATTGACAAAGAGGGCATGAATGAGAGTTGAGTGCAAACCGAAATTAAGCGAGTATCGAAATTTGGATGAAGCGATTTTTGCCCAACTTGACTGCTAGTTTGTCAAGATCACACAATTCCCGTTTGAATACAGAAATAAGGAAGCAAAACCCTAACAAGTAAACTCACAATCAATAAAATCCATCGTTTATTGATGTTACCTAATATATGCTCTCAAATGATATTAGACTACACAGTGATGTTTCCACCACCCCATATACTTTATCATATGCTGACAAATGGCGTTAAACCCCACAAAAACCAAACCAAATCCACCACCCCAATAATGTTCACGTTTTCAATGCGCGCTAGAGATATGCTGAAAAAAGTTCACATTATTTATCATCACAAAACCCTAATTAATTGGAAAAAAGAGGATATCTGAATCATTAGATGCAAAAGAGACATTTTTAAAAAAGTGAATGCCCTAATTATTCTATAGAACTTCGGAACTCTTTTTACCAATATAGTTATATATATATATATATATATATATATATATATATATATATATATATATATATATATATATATATATATATATATATATATATATATATATATATCGATAACCACATTTGTACATAAAGTAAAATCGACGTTTACCACATGAAATATATCCTAAAAAGAACATATATTTTTCTGACTAGATATCAGATATCACTCGTGAAATATATTCCAGTGCCTGCAAAAAACAAATTAAAGCAAAATATGTTTATTCTATAATACTTACTCGATTATAATGCGTTACGGATACATCCACTACATCACAAGTCCATCCATCCGCACTTCTTTTGGCTTGTTTTAGTAGTCTAAACTGTCATCTGCTTATCATAGTAGAGTGGTCTCCGCGTGGTAATAGGGATTGGCTCCAAATTACGCCAATCGTCACTTACTGTTGGAGCGGATGTGCACGCTTTGCAAAGAATGTAACTGCGTGGAGGGTGTGGTTTGTCCGTATTACGATTGGGCAAATATTACCAATTACAAATATTTTACTAAACAAAACTGGTTTCTTCTTCAAATACGTTACCAGATATTATTACATTAGTAGAATTGGTTCAGGTGGACAGAGCTATGTTCGCTTATCCTGGAGTTGTCCCTGTCTCCAGTATCCTAAAGTATGTGAAGCAGCTTCGAGTTGCGTGATATACGGATAAGTGTTAGCACTTTGTAATTTCGAGAATTCTTTTTTCATTCCCATAAATTTCAGCGGAGATAGAGTGACTCACATCATTGCTAAGCTAACATAGGTCCCAAAAGGTCAAAAATGAGCCCTTTCGGACGAAAGGTCACTGATGTAAAAACTATAACCTCTGACCTGAATCCTATGGCTTGGATGATGTCGGTAAGGAAGCAGTTCCGCTTAAATGCTATTTAGTGGCGACCGCCCTAACCTCGTGAGCAGACATGCGTAAGAAATTTATTTGGTCTTATCTTAGTTCCTTGTAGGCTGAATGGAGAACCCAACGTATCCAGGACGATAACGCCTGGGTGTAAATGTGTTCCCTTCCTTCTTAGAATGGTGAGAACATGCGAGATTTCCCTTTTTTGATCTGCTCCGTTTTTTATGTACCACTGCAGAACCTGGACGGCGTCCTGCAGACACTCCGGTGACGTGGGGTCCGAAGAATACAGCTATTTCAAGACAAAAGACTGATTACACATGATTCGGAGTGTGTACTTGGTAGGGAAAAGCAGGTATCGTTATGCGAGAAACGGAACAATCGTGGCGGATCAGCACATAGTTCTAACCAACCAACACGGCGTATTGTCACTGATTCTGCCGCATTTAGCTAAAGGGACTATACTTCAGGTTTTGTACCAAAAGTGAACCATGAAGGGTCTAGAGAGTGGTTTTAAGGGTGTATTATTCAACCACATCAGAACCAACGGAAGATTCCATTTCGGACAGAAAGAAAAAGCCTTCGATCGAGACATGTTCATGTTCACAATAAGGTCGGATAGGTCTTTGTCTGGCCCATAACATCCCTTCCATGATGTCAAAACGTGTCCGACATCATGGATCTGTAGCCAGTAATTGTGATAGGCGCTAACTTATTTTCTTCAAGGTTCCATAAGAGGAATTTAGCTAACTGTGGCACAGAGGCTTTTAAATGAGATATGTCTTTGTGTTCGGACCACTAGAACAAGGAGAGTTTTGATTTCTTGCCGCAGAACGTCGGCTTCGTACGAGTCTTTTTGGAACGTCTGTAGAGAAGGAGTTCCTGGATAACTTTAGAGGGGCTCTGAATGTGATCCGATGGCTCTCCAAGACGATTTGCATGACCCATGGGTCGTTTGAGCAGAGTCGTTCCCTTTCCGTGGCAAACTTTTGGAGTGTTCCCACCACAGAGATATCGGAAATGGGCGTCATAGCCATAACATTATTTTCTGTTGGAAGCATGGCGGGAAGAGAAGTTTGGTCAAAATCGATCCTTGTCTACCCGTGTCTTGTCATTGGTGGAGCTTGAAAACTGAGTTGGCACCCATGAAGACAGCTTGAAGAATTGTTCCCTGTTTGGCGTGCCTTAAGAGGGTCTTTCCTGTTTATCTGATCTCTCCTTGGACGCGAGGGCTGGACTCTGCATTGCTGGGCCTGCGAAAGGTTTGCCTCTTTGGTGGTCGAATTCCTGGCCTCATTTAAACGTCAGCGGGAAAAAAGTTTGAAAGAAAACGGTTGCGATCTGAGAATGGTATTATTGTGATATTTTAGGTGAGCGGACTTGGAGAGAAACGCATTTCTTTCCGCCAGCTGTATCATCGCCGGATCGAGATAAGAAAATTGTTTAGTACCGTGAACAAGGCTAGGCGACCGCATATGCTGGGACACGGTTATCTCCTGGCGTTTCAATAGGTGTATCGTCCACGGGAACAGGGAATCGCCGTACTCGGGACCAGGTCGCGACATGGCCGGGACAGGTAATGGAAATGTGATATTGAAGAGTGAACAAGTCGAGCATGGATCCTATTGCTGCGACATTTGGTACAATTTGGTGCATGTCGATTAAGGACTTCTAGTCCATACGCATAGAGCAAGGTTTTAGCTTTCCATGGTTCATAATGTCTCTGTCGACCGCTTCGATCTCAGTGTGAAAAACCGGTATGTGTTAACTGTAGAGGGTCGGGTTGAAATTTGATTGGATTCGTCGGGGTGAAAAAAGGCCTGCAGATATTTGGGTCTTAGAGCTGCCTTTCCAGTAAATGTAGGATATCTTAGACTCTATTAGACTGTGGTAGTTATTTGAATGACGGCTTATCCCTCTTGACTAAGAGCTCGATGAATGCGGAATCTTTCCAAGAGACCATAGATGGAACAGGCGGAGACGGACACAACTCTGGATGCAGAAGCCATACGCCTGTCTATCGATGCGCGGAAGGCTCCTTCTTCACTGAACATAGATCCCTAAAAGAAGATGGTCCTCACACATGGAAGAGTGGCGTGATGGAGAAGCCTACTGCTATGGGTGCTGCGACTGAGCTGGCGAAGCAGATTGTGTAGTCCGGTGAAAATGTTTGGGCGTCCGCCTATGCTGGGACACGGTTATCTCCAAGCGTTCTCTAAGTATATCGTTTACGATCCGGAAATGGTACCTGGCAACCGGGAATGGGACGTCGCCGAATCCGGTACCAGGTCTCAACGGAGCTGGGATCGGTCAAGGAACTGTTTGGTACGGTCCTAGATTCTTCCATGGGTCAGGTACTTACTTGCATGAGACAGATCATTGATTGAAGTGCATGTTATGCTGAGCATACAGGTCAGAGCGGGGGCTAGCGTTGGCTTCGCAAGGGTGTCTGGGTATATCTGTTGCTTGAAGCCGGGACTGTTTATACTTGGAAACTATATCACCTATCAAGTTCCTGAAATGGAAAGCGTAAGTTGAGGCTGTGTGGGTGCTGATGTAGTCAGTAGCCGGTTGGCGTCGGGTGCCAAAATCCCGTACTAACTATCCCGGGAAATACCATCTTATCCAGTACAAGGGTACGTCTTTATTCATGGCATATCCATTACTGGTCCTAACAGGCCACCGCACTGTCTCTGTACTGCCCCAATAGTTGGTGCCGTGAAGATCTGATCTGTTTTCGTTGACAGGGGCGACAGCGGGTCTGGCGCTGTGTGAGAAGCTCAGGATGACCGGGATTGCCAGATTTTCTTTTGAATGGGAGAGTTTTCCGCCTTCAGGTATTCAGTCCAACAGTAACTATCGACTGAGGCAGCGTCGGCGACAAGACTGATGGCGTACGCATCATAGATTGTCCGCTTCTTACTTCTCTCATTCGTTGTTTTGACGGTGTTGGTCGCCCATACATCCTCAGATCAGTGTGAGCACATATTACGTGTATGGCCGAATTGATACTATACAATGTATACATATAGAGCGGCTATCTTTAGCCGCTTGAAACGATTACACCCCATGCTCTTAATCCTGCAAACTGTACTGACACCTGTAAATAGAGCAGAACAATGACATACACATGTCAAATCAGTCAGGGGTCGCGTTGAACTTCATGTGAAGGGGTATGTTGTGAATAAAGAAAAATGCCAAAGGAAGCTATAGGAATGGTATTATAACATGATGAATTACTTGATTGAACTCACCAAAAGGGTCGAGTATTGGGTTGAATTGAAAGTACTAAAGACCATAGGGTAGACAATGAAGTTGGTGTTGATAAGCTTTTGGTATGATGAAGTTAGACACTTGAAGTGTAAATATTCGTCTGCAATGATGACAGAGCGAGAAATAGATAGGAAAATACATGAAGTATACATCCTTGAGGTGACAAAACTATTTTTAAAAAATTGCTCAACTGATTAAAAGTCACAAATGAATTCGGTACTTGCGAGACCTGAGGAATGAGCGTGCTGACAAAGCACGAGCTGAAGTAGCAACTGACGCTTGACATGAGCTCGAACGGAATCCTTCTGTTCAAGGGGAGGCCACTCTAGTCTTACTTTCACCTTGGCAAGCAGACAACTTTAAAACAATTTTTTCTTAAAACAATCTAAATTCAAACTACTTGGCTAATGTCTTTTTTCATTTTAACGGGGGGGGGGGGGTAGTGTCTGGATTTGCGATGTTGTGGATGTACTCTGAACGTGCTATGATCGGGTAAGGCATTGAATATAAAATGTCGGTATCCTCTATATGTACAGCAGTGTTAAGACTGACATATAAAAAGGCATGCACTATGGTGGTTCTATCTATCTCTTTCTCTAAGATTGCTTTGAATATACACAATTTGAGAATGGAAGTCAAGCAGCAATACAAACCACAAGTAAACAAACAGTAGCTCCACTTTGTGTTAGCTGAGCAAGAGTTAATTATTAATTATTCCGCTTCGTTATTAAAACCAATGCATCAATTTCTTTTCACTTGTTTTGTTTACTCTACCAATGACTCAACTTTGTCAGTGTGTCTTGATGACGACTTTACGGCATTACTTTTTGGGGAGACTAACTGAATCTCTGTGTTGTCAAGAAACGTTTAAAGGGATCAGGGATTAGCATTAGTGGCAAGTTCAAGTTTTGGGCTAATTCAATTTATTTGATTAAAGATTCTTCTTCTTCGCCACTTCAGTTATGTTCTGTAAGGCTTCGGATAGATTGACCAAACCGTTCCTCGCCGTAATTCAATTAAAAATAATTGTCTTGCCGACGAGCATTTCTGATTCGCCAGGCATTTTCTTCACACAAGCTATCAACTAGGTGACACGAAATGTCTATACAGGCCTGCACTTTGCAAAATTAGGCCCATTTCTGGTGTAACTGTATATATCCATATCTTTGAGCGTAAAATGTAGCACTCAACGAAGAAATGAAACTCCTAATCCTTGTACGGAACTGTTATGATCATGCATGCATCCACGTAAAAGAAACAATATTAATATAAGACGAAGGTGCATGTAAATACATACATGCAATCTTTCGTCCATACATCAGAAAAGTGGCAATGTGAGCTTTTAAGACTCTCCGAATACAAAACATTGGGAAGAACATGGTGTTCCTTTGCATATATGTACAAGTGTAAAAACTGACGTCTTTTACAGCTCATTTACATGCAATAAAAACATATACGTCGATGAAGTTTTATAAATACTTTATCTGTCTACTAGTTAGTTCATCAATGGTACCCACACCTTGTCCTACCCAACAGTTTTTTTATTTTTATGATATGTAATTACATCAGCGAAAATTGCCAATAAAAAATGACTATACTAAAAAGTCGCATAATTCAGCTGTTTTAATATCATAATGACAAGCAATCCAGGTATTTTATTCTTTAGATGCATATCTTTTGACATTAAATTTTTAAAGCAACAGCAGGGTTTGTTTTACTTTACGGTAGACCATGTATATAAGATTGCACTCATGTCAAAAGTAAAAGATGTGGAATTCATGACTTAATCTTTATAAATTCATCCAGATCTTTCCGTGGATTAATATAGCTGTGATCATTATCAGTGCATGATAATTATGTTCTATTGATGGCGGTTTAGATTAATCTTTATAAATTCATCCAGACCTTTCCATTGATTTTTGTTTTTATTAATTTTGTTGTGATCATTATCAGTGCATGATAATTATGTTCTATTGAAGGCGGTCAGATCAACGAGATACTCAAAAGCTATTTGCTTTCTTTCCTGTCGTTATAGAATTGTGCATCGAGTTTTGTTTTACATTTAAATGTTTATCCTTACAACAGTTCATTAATAAATGCCTCCTTGTTGAAACACGATGGTATGTGTGACCACGATAAGTATTTAGAAATAGAGAAAAGAAACAATAAAAATGAATGGAATAATCATTTATATCTTAAAAAGTGGTTAATTTATTAGTGAAAACTAAATTCTTTTATCCTTCATGCTTTTGAAAACTTCGCGTGTGAAACTAATTTTTTACCTATAAAATTAATACTGTCACAAACTTTAACATGACAAAATATAGGTTCTCATTATATATGATAGTGGTTCTGCGGAATTAGGTTAGACTTGCGATCCACTAAAATCGCCGGATCTTAATTGTCTTCAGCCGCGGCAATGAAGAATTGGTGTCATGTCACCCAAACTGACTTTATGTTTTAATTTGCTCGGATGTCCAAGTTTTGTCATAAATTTCCGCGCATGCGGAAAAAACAAACTTGATTGTGCACCAAGTATCAACGCTTCGTACGCTGAGCTTCTTATTATGTCCTAACGTTTATTATCGGCAACGTATTCAAGAATCATCTTGTGTTACGACTCTATGGTCTAAGAAAAATGTAACAGAAAGAAAGTGAAACCAACAAATCAAGTAAAAATCAACAAGCAATTTATTACTAGATAATTAAAATGAAAAATCAAAAAGTCACTTACAGTAATGTGTTTTGAAATCCTAATAATCCAATAAGAATGATTGTTCTAATCACAAGTCCTAAATATAGAATGTTCCGAATTCACGGCTGTGTCCTTGAATGTTATGATGTGCTAATGGTCTCCAAAGTCCTGATGTACTAGTAATCTTGATGTGCTGATGTCAAAATGAAGTATTCCAAAATATCTGAATAAGTTCACATAAATTCCAAAATCATCAATTAAAAATCCAAAATCCAAAAGTTTATAAGCACTGTTATAATCCAATGAATATTTAAAATAATTCCTCTCTTAGAATTTGGAATGAATTTTCACAACTGTAATAGCTCTTTACAAGACTGATGGTAATGTCAAAACTGAATAAATGTCCACCAAACATGGCATATATAAAGATTGGTCACATGACAGAATGTTCTAGAACATGTGTCATCTTAATGGAATTTTACTTGTAAACAAAAATCAACCTTGACCTTCAAATTGAGAAAACATATTGATCAAAACAACCTAATTCAAGGACACTAGTTAAACATGTTTTTCATGATAAACATTAAGATTTAAGCAAACACCAAAGCGAAGAAACACTTACAATTTCCCAAAATATCCACAATATTATATAAACATCATACATAACACCTCCCCTCATAAAGAAAAAGAAAGATTTATATAATAAAGCTTTCTTTTGAATATACATCTAATACTATAATAACCAAAATTACATAAGAACATGTTTTATGATACTGGACTTAATTACATCAAGCAATATTACATTTCTAGGCACGTGAGAGTGCATCTGCAATCACATTGTCTTTTCCCCTGATGTGTTTGATGTCAATGTTATATTCTTGCAATATCAAACTCCATCTCAACAATCTCCGATTTTTATCTTTCATTTTGTTGATGAAAGTAAGGAGATTGTGATCACTGTACACAATAATTGGAGAAAGAGCTGAGGTAACATACACTTCAAAATGCTGTAAAGCCAATATCAAAGCCAAACATTCCTTCTCAATTGTGGAATAATTTTTCTGGTGCTTGTTTAGTTTTCTAGAAAAATAACACACAGGGTGATCCACACCACTTTTGTCTTCCTGAATCAATACTCCACCAACCCCTACATCACTTGCATCAACAGATAATTTAAATGATTGGCTGAAATTTGGTGCAGAAAGAACTGGTGCATTCTTAAGCATGGCCATTAACTTGTCAAAAGATTCCTGACACTTGTCAGACCAAAAAAATTTGGTTTTCTTACTCAATAAACTTGTCAAAGGTTCAGCAATTTTGGAAAAATTGGAACAAAATTTCCGATAATATCCAGCCATACCTAGAAATCGCATCAGTTGCTTTTTACAAATTGGAACTTGAAATTCAGAGATAGCTTTGACCTTAGCTTCTATAGGTTTAACTTGACCTTGTCCCACAATATGTCCTAAAAATGTGACACAAGCATGGCAAAACTCACTTTTGCTCAAATTAATTGTCAGATTCGCATCGCTGAGTCGATCAAGGAATTTTCGAATGGTTTCCAAATGATCTTCCCAGGTGTTGTTGTAGATAATGACGTCATCGATATAAGCGTCACAATTATCAAGACCAAATGTTATCATGTTCATCAGACGTTGAAACGTTGCAGGCGAATTTTTCATTCCAAACGGCATGACTTTATATTGATAAAGTCCATCTGGAGTTACAAATGCTGAAATTTCTTTTGCCCTTTCCGTCAGTGGAATTTGCCAGAATCCTTTTAAAAGGTCAAACTTGGTGACATATTCCGCATTTCCAATTTTATCAATGCAATCATCCATTCTTGGGATTGGAAATGAATCAGTTTTGGTGACACTGTTGACTTTTCTATAGTCAGTACACATACGGAATGTATTATATGGCTTGGGAACAAGAATACATGGTGAACTCCAGTTACTTTTACTTGGTTCTATGAAATCATTCTCCAGTAGATACTGAATTTCTTTCTTCAGATAGTTCTGTTTGAGAGGATTCATCCTATAAGGATGCTGTTTCACAGGCACAGAATCTACAATGTCAACGTCATGATAAATTTTACTTGTTCGTGTTGGAACATCAGGAAACAAGTGCTCATAGTCATGTAATAGCTGTTTTGGTTCATTTCTTTCGTGTTGTTGTAGATGTGAAAGTTTCTGGTCTAGGTTGTTCAATATTTCTGAATTCCGAAGATTGGTTATACCAGAGTCACTATAGTCTGATCGTATTCCATCGTTGATATCTTCACTGTGTGGGACAGGTGCAACTAAATTAACTAAATAATTAGCTGAGCTATCTCTGTCAAAATATTCCTTTAACATATTTATATGACAAAGTTGTTTCTGTTTCCGTCTCCCAGGAGTGTTAATGATATAATTTAAGTCATTTACTTTCTTTTCAACGGTATAAGGACCATAAAATTTAGCCTGAAGAGGATTCTGAGGTATGGGAAAGAGAGCCAGAACTTTGTCACCAGGTTTAAAACTCCTTTCCTGTGAATTTCTGTCATACTTTAATTTCATTTTTGACTGAGTAGTGTGAAGATTAGTTCTTGCTACTTCACAGGCCTTTGACAACTTGTATTTGAAATCAGAGACATAATCAAGAAGATTAATCTTTGAATCTTCATTTGAAAGAAGTTTCTCTTTCAATAATTTCAATGGTCCACGGACAGTATGACCAAAAACTAGTTCAAAGGGACTAAAACCCAACGACTCTTGAACTGATTCCCTAACAGCAAACAACAACAAATGAACACCCTCATCCCAATCCTTTTCTGTATCAAAGCAATATGATCGAATCATATTCTTCAATGTTTGATGAAATCTTTCCAAAGCACCTTGACTTTCAGGGTGATAGGCAGAAGATTTAAACTGTTGGATGCCTAATTCATGCATAACTTGTTGGAAAATTCCAGACATAAAATTTGACCCTTGATCTGACTGGACAGATTTGGGAAGGCCAACAAGTGTAAAAAACTTCACCAAAGCTTTCACAATAGTTTTAGTTTTTATATTTCTCAGAGGAATTGCCTCTGGAAATCTTGTAGATGCACACATGATGGTCAACAAGTATTGGTTGCCTGACTTGGTTTTAGGTAAAGGATCAACACAGTCTACTATTATTCTACTAAATGGTTCATCAAATGCAGGAATAGGTTGCAGATGAGCCTTAGGTATCTTCTGATTGGGTTTTCCTACCATTTGACAAGTGTGACAAGATCTGCAGTATTTAGAAACATCACTTTTGAGTTTCGGCCAATAAAAATGATTCAAGATCTTGTGATAAGTCTTACGGACTCCTAAATGGCCAGCCAAAGGAGTTTCATGGGCTAAATTAAGAATTTCCTGTCGATATGACTTAGGAACAACAATTTGATAGCTCACTGACCACTCGTCACCAGCGTGTACATCAGGTGGTCTCCATTTCCTCATAAGGACCCCATTTTTCACAAAGTAACACACTGGAACTTGTGTGGCTTCAGTTTCACTAATAGCCCTCTGAAACAAACAAGATATCTCGGGATCTTGCTCCTGTTCAACGACAAGGGATTGTCGTTTGTCATCTTGATTAGAACAAAGAGAATGAGTTGCAAAAAGAGGATCACTGTGATCAATACCATTTGATTGATCAATACCTGAGGAAAAAGTGACCTCATCAAAAGACTGACCAATACATGTGTCAGCTAAAGGAATAATATCCTGATCAACATCACTCTCAAGAGCTCTTTTTGCCATAGCTCTAGTAACTGCACAAGCAGGGTACAAATCAGGGATTTCAGTTTCGACAGGATCAACTTTCTGATCCAAACAAGGCTTGTCAGTTACAAGTGGATTAACCACAACCTTATCTCCAGCTAGGTCATTGCCTAGTAATAAATGAACACCCTCTATGGGTAAAGAAGTCACTGCCCCAACAGTCACAGGTCCAGAAACTAAGTCTGATGCCAAATTTACACAATGAAGAGGAACATTTACAAAGCCGCACTCTACTCCCTGAACAAAAGAACACTTTCACTTGAAGAAGACTCCTCAGACAAAGGCAAAGTACCTGATAATAAAAGACTCTGAGAAGCTCCAGTGTCCCTTAATATTTTAATTGGGATAGGTTTGGCAGAATCACCAATAAGTGATATAGAACCTTCTGACATGAATGGTTCATAAGCCTCCAAAATAAAATCAGACTGGGGTTTGTTTGACCCAACAAATGTATTGCTTTCAATACAAGACCGTGACCTTGACCTCGTAGAAATAAGAGCATTTGGAAAAGCTCTGTCTTTACTCTGTTGCTTATTTTTCAACTTGAAGCAATCAGAAATAACGTGCCCTTTCTTTTTACAATAAGTGCACGTAGGAAGAGATAAGGATTTCTGATCAGTCTTATCAGATGTTTGATTCCTAACAGTTGTGCTGTTGTGAAATTTGGAAGTACTCGAATGAGATTGAAATGGTTTTTTACCAGAAAACTGCTGAGAGGACGATTTATTACCAAATGAAATTTTGTGAGTCAAGGAATAATCATCAGCCATACGAGCAGCATTTTCCAAAGTTTCCACATTCTGCTCGTCAAGATAGGTTTTAACATCACTATGGATGCACCTCTTGAACTCTTCAATTAATACGAGCTGTCTGAGGTTATCATAACCTTGATCAACTTTCTTGGCTGAGCACCACCTATCAAATAGTTGTTCTTTATCCCTTGCAAATTCGACATGAGTTTGTCCAGTTTCTTTTCTACAATTCCTAAACCTTTGTCGATATGCCTCTTTTACCAACTCATAAGCTTTCAAGATGTACTCCTTAACCACATCATAATCAGTGCTTTGTTGTACTGACAGTGAAGTGTAAACTTCACGAGCTTTGCCAATAAGTACACTTTGTAATAACAAAGTCCAATGCTCTCTGGGCCATTTCAAGTTTTCAGCTATTTTCTCGAAATGAAGAAAGTATTTATCTACTTCTTTTTCCTGAAAAGGGGGTACTAACCTAATATATCTAGTAACATCAAAACCTGGACTTGTGTTTAAAAGAGTGGAGTGTGCTCTGTTTGCCAGTTCTAATTCTCTTAACTTAAATTGCATTTCCCTTTCTTCTCTTTGCATCTGCATCTGCATTTGTATTTGTCTATCTTCTTTCTCTCTCTCTCTCTCTCTCCATCTGCCTCTCTTCTTTCTCTCTCTCCATCTGCCTCTCTTCTTTTTCTCTCTCTCTCTGAATCTGAAGCTTTGCCAATTCTAAATCCATCTGGTTCTTTAACTCTAATTCCTTTAATTTCCTGTCAGAACCAGATACAGGCTTTCTCTTCAAACTTAAAGTACTATTTTCAAAAATTCCCTTTCCTACTAAATACTGAATCAAAATAATCTTTATCTCCTGTTTTGTCAATGATACTTTTGCCTCAGATAGACTGTATTTTCTGGCAAGCTCGAGCAACTCATCCTTTCTCATGCACTCTAACCCCTCCTGGGTAGGTTTTGAAATGAAATTCTGAACATTAGATGCCATTGTAAATGCTTGTTGGTTTCACACAAAAAAAATTCTCTATTAAAAAATCTTTGCCAAAGACAAAAAAAATTCAGAGGCAAAATCAATATGAATTTCAAAGATAAATTTAATATCTCTAATATGCTTTAAAGAAATTCAATCCCGGAACGACGAGCCCCCAATTTCTGTTACGACTCTATGGTCTAAGAAAAATGTAACAGAAAGAAAGTGAAACCAACAAATCAAGTAAAATTCAACAAGCAATTTATTACTAGATAATTAAAATGAAAAATCAAAAAGTCACTTACAGTAATGTGTTTTGAAATCCTAATAATCCAATAAGAATGATTGTTCTAATCACAAGTCCTAAATATAGAATGTTCCGAATTCACGGCTGTGTCCTTGAATGTTATGATGTGCTAATGGTCTCCAAAGTCCTGATGTACTAGTAATCTTGATGTGCTGATGTCAAAATGAAGTATTCCAAAATATCTGAATACGTTCACATAAATTCCAAAATCATCAATTAAAAATCAAAAATCCAAAAGTTTATGAGCACTGTTATAATCCAATGAATATTTAAAATAATTCCTCTCTTAGAATTTGGAATGAATTTTCACAACTGTAATAGCTCTTTACAAGACTGATGGTAATGTCAAAACTGAATAAATGTCCACCAAACATGGCATATATAAAGATTGGTCACATGACAGAATGTTCTAGAACATGTGTCATCTTAATGGAATTTTACTTGTAAACAAAAATCAACCTTGACCTTCAAATTGAGAAAACATATTGATCAAAACAACCTAATTCAAGGACACTAGTTAAACATGTTTTTCATGATAAACATTAAGATTTAAGCAAACACCAAAGCGAAGAAACACTTACAATTTCCCAAAATATCCACAATATTATATAAACATCATACATAACACTTGAGTGTACCACATTTGTGAGCTCAACGTTAGGTTCCTAACCATGTATAAAACGAGAAATGTGTCCATGGAACATCCTACCCCGCTACAGTGCCTAAAAATTGACCTAAACACAAAAGCTAATAAATGTTTGACTGGCGAATGGTCAAGGGTAATACAATATGTTCCTACCACAGACAAGGATGTTCCATCATATTGTCGCAAAACAAACAGTGTAACGTCACGTTCGGCAAACTCTTATCTCTTGCCAGCTTCTGTTTTATACGCGAATACCAAAACTTCCGACTATTAATAAGTTTATCTTGTAACATTATAAACACTACATATCTGGTCTTAATTATAACAGTAAGCGGAATTAATAGCAATAAGAACAACTGAATATTGTGTGATAATAATATGAAAACAAACTTGGGGTTTTTTCCGTTTAATTTCGCATCATACCACATTTCATACTTAAGGATTCTTTGCTGTACGGCTTAAACATTCATGCGGATTGTTTTGTGTAGAAGAATATTGATTGCTTAGAATAATTATATAGCATTTTGAAATTATTTATCTCTTGCAAATCAAAGGCATTCTTTAAAAACCATGGGACGCAAAACATGATGAACATAGCAGAAAACGTATTTTCTTAATCATTACTTTTGGGTTGCAAACGAAATGCTACTGTAGCAATAAATAAAAGTTGTTGTCAAATCTTAACGTAAAATTTAACCTCGAGTGACCTCAACACCGATGTGTTATATATATTTCTTTTCTTTATTTCCTTTGTCGATTTTTTTTTCGGTTTTTGCTTAAATTAACATTTTACTTTTATTTTTCTTAAATATTTGCAAGAGAAAAAATAATTGGGATGATGATTTCCTATTATCATATGACTACTGGGTTATTTATGTTCATAACACAATAGCATATTTTTCTAAATTACACGGGACCGCGTAGTTCAGTGGTTAGCGTGCCTGACTCACGACAGAAAGGGTGCGAGTTCGAATCCAACCATATGACCAGCGTGGGTCAGCTACCGTGTTGTGTCTATGGGCAAGGCACTTTACCCCAATCGCCTCGGCACTAAAAAACTTACTTGTGTTACTGTGCCGTAACCAAATCTAAATTACACACTTATAAGAACACTTGACGTCATAAATGGTGCCATGACATTATGTCAAGCAGAAGTTTATATTCCGTGGTATCCGAATATGTTTTCAGTCATTTCACCTCACAAATGTACGTTTTCATTCATAAATATTTTGTTTGGGGTCATGTGGTAAACAGATTCAACTGAAATGTATGAAAACATTGACATTTTATTTGAAATAATCACTTATATATGATCTTATATTTATTATATGATTATCACCCAACAAGCAAATTATATATTAATTGTTCGCGCTGAGTTTGACATGGAATGGCGTAAAACTTTAGAAATACAGCAATGGTTGCTACAAAAATATGAAATTCTACTTCCTGTTTTATATTATCAAAGGTTTCCACTAGTGCTTGTATACGGTATAATTAGTAACACAGTAGAAACGGCATTGAGAGTTCATCAAGGAAGGAAGTACTTTGCATATTTCCCTGATAAAACGACAAACCCTTTTACAAGTCAATAAAGCCTCGCTCAATACATGATAATATGTTTCCTGCCTTCAGAACAGAGCGATGAACGTTATTCCAAAAAATGTAAAATTCTATTTATATAAGGCTGTTAGCACGTGCTATTTATGTCTTTGATGTATTTGGAATACTAATCTCGTTATCGCTGTTTCCTCCGCGGCAATATTTATAACGTTATGGTTGGTCGCGTGTCATTGATTTATGCAAATGTCCCGTGGTTCAGTGCGCGGTAGTAGTTGTCAATAACCCCTCCATGGACGAGAAGTACCGTAGTTTCTGGCTTAATTAGTAAATGTTTAACCAAATACAATCTCGATACATTTATTGACGATACATTGCAAATGTCAATGAATAAATGAAAGATAAACAAATCTGAATATGTTCAAATACTTTGAGTCTGGGACATGGTAGGTGCATATAGCAAACATTATTTATGACTTAGATCACATTGTCCTCATAGTCCATGCCAGCCTTTGTACATGACGCTAAAAATGCTTTTTTTTTTTTTTTTTTTTTTTTGGAAGGAAGCAAAAACCAGGGTACAAAGTTTTAAGTGGATCCAATTTTTTAAATTTTTTTTTATAATTATATACCACAAACGCACAACGATGATGAACATAAAAATATAGGACATTCACTTTATCATAGATACCAGAAAGCAGCCGAGAATCAAGGGAATGAATAGAAATTTGACTTCTTCTAGTTTTTATGGAAAGATATTATTTCTGTGTGGATGTGTAGAAATAACTCCCCATCACACATTTAATCCCCCTACCTTTTTGTATTTGTACTGATTGATATATAACGTGCACAAATCGCGCGCTTCTCAATAAAGTGGATGAAAACCCTAGTGAAACAACAACACTGTTGCGTGACATCATGGAAATGTTTTGTATAGCGTCACGTGTACGTTCTATGCCTGTGCATAGCGAGAGCTCTTGGCTTGCCAACACTATTAATTTCTTATATATATATATATATATATATATATATATATATATATATATATATATATATATATATGTGTGTGTGTGTGTGTGTGTGTGTGTGTGTGTGAAATCCTTCATGATGGCACAGGAAACCGAATTTTGGTTTATTTCATATTCTGAAAGAAATATATCTCACAACCCGTATACAAAACCATCCCACCTCTGTATCCAATATCTTTCGCGTAGGACTTCGGTGGTTGTTGCAACCGTTTTGTAGTCAAAAACGTTGAAATCTCTGAAGTCATGAGTATTGCTGTAATGATAGATGCGCTTACTTGAGAGCAAAAGGAAACAGATGACCTAGCTGTAAATTACAGACTTAAAATATTCAAGACGGTGAACTGATTTTCAATATATCATATATATCTTCCGGTGCTGTCTTTGTTTGAAGTATTGTTACGACTCTAGGTCTTAAAAATATGTAACAGAAAGAAAGTGAAACCAACGATGCAAGTAAAATCAACAAGCAATGTATTTTCAGACAAAAATAGTGAAAATTCAAAAGACACTGACAATTTGTGAATTTTTTTCCAAATAATTCTAAATGTCCTAATCACAAATCCAAAATGACAGAAGGTTCCAAATGCATTCCAATAGCCTTGTATGCCATGATATACCACAAAGATGTAATCCAGGATATATTTGAATGAGTTCACATAAATCCCCAAATCATGTATTAATCCAAAGGTCAATGAGCACTTTTATATTTCCAATGAATATTGTAAATAAATAATTCCTCTCAAATTATATCTGATTTCAACAACACATCTAGATTCCTTACAGACTGGTTTTAGAACCGAAATTCTAGAATAGGAAAGAATTTGTTTACCAAAATATGTATATAAATGCACATGCCTACATGACCTATGTCACATCACAATATGAGTAATTCTACTGGAAAAATACTGGTCTACCTGACATGTGTCAACAAATTCTAATAGCGAAATGCCTACGAAAATATTATGTAAACAAATGGACAAAAGTTAAGTATGTATTTTCAAATAACCATACAATTTACAATCGTAGACAAAAGTTAAGTATATAAACATCATATATAACAGTATATCCTGATGCCACAAAAAGGCGGGGATGTTTGACATTGTGTGGAGTAGATATTAATGAGATGGAGCTCGAGTCAGGTAGTTTGAATTAATAAAGGTAAGAAACCATTTCAAGACACATCCATACAGTTACAAGCAAACAAAAAGTTTTTCCGGACAAGGATGGGGCTGGTGTTTTTCTGTTCTTCGCATGACATGGCGCGGTGAAGAGAAATATCTACATGTAACATTTCAGAACTGCAGATCTACAGATATGACTTTAGCGCCAGTGTCTCTACTTTGCGTGGCTTCTAGAACTCCGAAAATCCTCATGTAGGTCTCTCTGAATATTAACTCACAAATTCTTACAAAACTTCAGCTTCGTTTAAAGTGTTATCTTGGATCTCAACATTTGTAATGCTTTCCTCATAACAAGGTGTCTCTACCCTGCTGCAGTTCTAAACTGCATCACCATTAAGAACGGCTTTACTCTGATCAACATCATCGTCATCAACACCATAACTACCACCATCTGCATCCCTATTATCTCGACCTATCTTCCTAAAGAAATGGGTCTATATGATCTTCTCGGGGTGTGTGTGTTTCCATCTCCTTGATATGTGGTATATTTCCCCCTACACCATTAAACATGGAGAATTGAAACTTGGAATATTACCTGTAATTTGTCTCAAAATGAGAATAATATTATTTAACCCTATTCCATCTCTTACGGAGAGCTACAGGAAGCAGGAATAGTGGACTTAGTAAGGAAGATTATAACTCAAACAAGAGCAAAAATTGATGCTACTCTGTAAACACCAAGAAATAATAATTGTATAAATTTGCATAATGTATACAAAAATCCAGGAAGTGCATATTGTTGATTAAATATTCATTTTATGTATCTGCTACTTTTTACTAATGAGCAGTTCATATTAAAACGGAAACGAAATAGGGGCAAGATGCATTTATAATTTCAGCCTTCACCCACAGCATCTTGTATCCCACTACCGATTTGAAAAACGAAAAGCATCAAGGATATAACAAATGCACAAAACTTACTCATTTCATTTATTGATTTATAATTTATAATTCGATTGCCACCAAGAGGTCCCTAACATTGTCACCTTCATGTTTCAAACCTAAAGGAACTTCAACACTAACAGGGCGTCCATATTTGCGGAGGCGAGTATGTGTTGTTCACACAACAGGAGTGATGTTGTTCATAGTGTTCCCGATAATTCCGTAAAGTTCCGTAACGTTTCGATGTAAGGGCACATTTTTACCCCCTTTTTTCAATTTTGTTTGGAAATATTAAAATTAGGCTTTGTATACATTGGATGCAGACGACAAAGTGTTTATCTTCTATGTATGTGTAAGTCTTACATCCACCCCTTCACTTAAAATGGACTCTTCCAGCATTTGGAAAATGACAGTGAGCAGGCTCATCGTTAACATTGAAACGTCCGTTTTGGTTTGAAACGCGAAGACGGTGACAATGTTAGGGACCGCTTGGTGACAATCGAGTTAGAAATTATAAATCAATGAATGAAATGAGTAAGTTTTGTGCATTTTTTTATATCCTTGATGCTTTTCGTTTTTTAAATCGGTGGGGGGGGTACAAGCTGCCGGGGGGGGGGGGATGCTAAAACTATTATGATGCATCCTTCATGTGTTTTTCCCAAATACTACTATAAATTCTTTGTTCGATAAATCAGGCGTGATTGCGGAATAAAATGTCATAATCTCGAACGGCCACAGGCAACTACATATTTTATGAGCTTCGGAACCAGACTATGTGCGATGGTATATTAAATACCGTATTTAAAAGAATGAAGGTAGTTGATTACTTGAAAATAATTACGTCATTATTTCAAAAGTAGCCTACGTATGGGTAAATTGTACACAATAGTAAGCTTGAACCTAAAGTCATTTTCAATTTATTTTTTCGCACATATCCCACTGTATGTAAAACGGGGAGATCTCACCGGATCGGGTATTTACAGTTGGCACCAATATGAGAATTTTCCTTAGCAGTGACATTCACGATTACTTATATGTGTATGATTACTACGTGATGACGGACGCACTAATGTCTTTCAAGAGTTTAGTTCTACCGCGATTAAAAGGTATGAGTTAGATCCCCGTTATTAGTCACAGTACTATGATAGAATTTTCAAGGAATTTTTATAACTCAAATTTTTATAATTCAAATTTTATCATTCTTTTCTCGATGAATTTTTAAGGAACTTTTATAAAGAGTAAGGTTTCTTTTATAATTCAAATGTTTATAATTCTTAATAAAACAGAATTTTTAGCGCTTGAGTTCTCTAAAACATTATAGTACAAAAGTGTACAGCTTTGATATTTTACGGTAGGAGTGAGATTTTTCTGACAATACACAGGTGGGGGATTGTAAAGGCAAAATGCTTATGTTGGCAAAATTCCTTCACGTCTACGAAATTCTTTCACTTTACCTGACCAGCTCACCAACCTTCGTGTAAAGAGCGTAGTTCAACTAACCTGCAACCATATTTGGAAAGGGGAATGCGTTGTATGAGAGTTTCGTGAAAATCTCGTGGCTAGAGACCTCGCTTTAGCCTGTATCACCTAAACTCATAACCTTATATAGAGTGAGTTGCGCATTTCTTGACCAAGAACTGAATATAAGGCGCTGCGCGCCTTGAGAAAATAGTTGCTACGTTTCTTTTCATCTGAAGACTTATTTTTGTTTGCTGGTAAGACAAAATTGTTTTATCATATTTTAAAAAGACTTTTTGTAAGATTTTTTAGATGCTGGAAGGTATTTTTCTTTCTCTCTTGGAACATTATGTGTTTTTATTCTTAATATTTAATTGTAAATTATATTCTTTTTTGGATTGTGAAGATTTTTTATTAGCAATTTATACACATTATAATTGTGTAGATTTTTAGTAGGAATTTTTATGAATTGCAATTGTGTGAATTTTCTACTGAAATTATAATGTTGAATTATTGGAAAAAAGATTTGCTGCCATCTTCATGCGTTTGATAATTAATTTAGAAATAAAATATCGTTGGGTTGCGAAAACATGATACATGATATTTATTTTGGTCGTAGTTCGAAATATTTAGTTTTACTATATTTTAAGTTATTTTGGCCATCTTTGGTTTATTAAATATTTAGTAATTTACATCAGAATTTAAAAATACAGAAATTAAATAAATGTATGAACTCGGCAAGCTTTGAATCAATATATCAATTATACGTGTATTCTTGTATTTAGAATATATATCTTCCTATGTAGTTTTTATTCGGAATGTGTTAATTTAATAAAAGTTGCTACGTCTCTTTCATCTGAAGTGTTGTTTTTGCTTGCAGCCTCCTTTGTAGTTCGAACCCGGTACTCCTCTCGCACCCCAGCGATGTAACCAACACATCGCAAGGAGTGACACCTCCGCAAGGGAGGCCGCAAAGACATCTTGCTGGGCGAATTTTTCATAATACATGTGGCCAAAAGAAAAACTCTCACAATAAGTGGCGATGATTCAAACTCTTTCATAATAACAGTACTATGATACAAACTCTTTCATAATAACAGTACTATGATACAAACTCTTTCATAATAACAGTACTATGATACAAACTCTTTCATAATAACAGTACTATGATACAAACTCTTTCATAATAACAGTACTATGATACAAACTCTTTCATAATAACAGTACTATGATACAAACTCTTTCATAATAACAGTACTATGATACAAACTCTTTCATAATAACAGTACTATGATACAAACTCTTTCATAATAACAGTACTATGATACAAACTCTTTCATAATAACAGTACTATGATACAAACTCTTTCATAATAACAGTACTATGATACAAACTCTTTCATAATAACAGTACTATGATACAAACTCTTTCATAATAACAGTACTATGATACAAACTCTTTCATAATAACAGTACTATGATACAAACTCTTTCATAATAACAGTACTATGATACGAACTCTTTCATAATAACAGTACTATGATACAAACTCTTTCATAATAACAGTACTATGATACGCGCATGACTCTCAAGATTACTGAAATACAGCTAGAAACGATACAAGATAGAGATATGTACTTCTTGATGACTAATAGAGGAGGTATTAGTATGACCTACTTAATATAAGCAAAGGCTAATAACAAATACATGAAAAATGTTTATGTGAGTAAAGATGATTGGTTCATCGAGTATCTTAGACGGATAACCTATACAATTTGAGAGATATTGCAGTACCTACAGTATATAGGATTTAGATGGTTAATTGACCCAAAAAAAATATTGAAAAAAAATACATTAAACCAAACGTTTAAATTTGGCCTGATAACCGCGGAAAGGGATTTATCTGAGATGTTGATTTGAAAATAGCAAGAGTTACACGAATACTTAAAAGATTATATGTTGCATCATGGATGAAAGGATGGTACCACCTCACAAAGAAATATCACAACTTGCATCCTGCCTGAAAGGATGGTACCACCTCACAAAGAAATGTCAAAACTTTAATCAATTGCATCCTATCTGAGAGGATGGTAACATCTCACAAAGAAATGTCACAACCTTAAAATCAATTTATTGAAGAAGAGAAAGGAAAGTTATCAAAGATAAAGAAAATGTTAATGTACACGCTGTATTACAAGAAAGACTACTTGATTCGCAATATTAATCTCAAATATTAGTCGAGTTTAGGTGTGAAACTAACAAAGACATATCAGTCTAGTAGTATTCCTTGACAAACCTTGGATGGAGATATATATAACTTTGAATACTAATCTGAGTCAAAAAGCGACTTCAAGAAAGGACTTTACGAGCTGATGAACAGTGCGGTATTCTGTAAGACTATGGGGAAAGTTATGCAAGGAACAGAAGTTCGATTTATAAAAAATTACAAGTCATTAGAGACATTAGAGAGAAATTCATATATTCCAGTAATCCTGTGTATCAATAAAGATATCGTTTTAACTCAGATACAATCAAAACCTAAAACAGTTGTTTTGAGCAAACTGATATGTATTTGCTTCACTACGCTGGAACTAAGCAATCTTTGAATGTACATACTCTATTATCGTGCTTTGAAGTGTACGTATACGAATACTGTGAAACTGATGGGCACATATATGCATATCACTTGTTTTGTACATACAATCTAAAGATTTTTATGAGAATGTTTCTTACATCCGACTATCATAAGGCTATAAAATACGGTATACCTTTTGTAAATATAAAACAATTTGGGAAAGTTCAAGGATGAAGTAATCTGCTCAGTTCAACATGTATTCGTCAAAAGTAAGAACAATGGTAATGATAAAATGCAAATATGTTAAGAAGTGTTAGCACTTTGATGATTAGCTATTAACCAACTGCCTGTTTAATTTTGAAGAGAGATATGCTAGTTTTGAAATCATCAGATCTTGCGTACACGAGATTTACAATGTAGAGAAAGACAAGCTAGCGATGAGTCCTTTTAACGATAAGAAATATTTTGTAAACAAAGTTTAAACGTTACTATACGGCTTTTCTGTTGAGGAGTAAAAGTTATTTGCCAAGATTTCGGCTAAATAAATATAATTAAAACTTGTTGCTAATTGAAGTTACCTCAGTTTTTTAATCTAGAAAACAGCAATTGCAGTGCACCAAAAAAAGGAGAAAATAATTAAGAAATTGAAAGAGAAACAGAAAAATAATTCAAAAGTTTTATAAGATAATGAATGGCGTTACAACAAAGATGCGTGCTATGCCGTTGAAAGACCTAGCGACGCCAATAACGATCACATTGAGAACAACAAATATAAAACGATTTTGTTTTACCATACCTTTTAGAAATTATTAAAGAAAGGACAAAAAATGAGCGAAAAGATATATAAATACATCTTCTGGAACACAAATCAAAAATTGTAATTCCCAAGGATGTACATTTATGTTCGGTATAACAGGATTCAAAATTTGCAAAATATCTTCAGATGAGAATCCAGTGGCGTATGTAAAGAAGAATGACGAAGCATGTACGAAGGTAATTTGTCATGAGATAACAACGCTAAAGGGGATTTTAAAATTCCTATTTCCGACAGAGATAAAAACAATTTTTTTAAAATATTAAAATACATAGAACTCAACAAAGAACTAACAAACAGAAAAAAAAGAACTGTAACTCTTAATTTTTTTAATATTTTTACGACACTTTTATATAATCCGATAAGCAATCTCGTACTCTAGGAAGAAACCAATTTAATACAGTTTTTCAATCACGCATTAGTTTTTGTCTATACAACGTCTGTACTCCTTTCTACTCCTTTGGTCTCCTTATAACCTTTCCACAATTGCATGAAAATCAATACCAAATTAGGATTTCCACACTTTTTTTAAAGCGGCCAATAAAATCCCATCTTTATTTCACTAACTAGCCGTCTGGCTTAAAATAAAGTTCCAAGTTAAACTTTCTTTTGAAGAGAATCAACTTTTTCCAAACTTTCTTTTTTAAATACCTAACTATACGTTAGTGAATCTCTTATTTCATTCGTCCAAAAAAAAGCATAGGTAGTTAATCTCTAATCAGCAAAAACAAATATATATATATTTCATTCTTTATCTCTCTAGCAAAATATTAGCTGCAGCACCCCTACGTATTTCGAGAATTTCCTTTTTTGTACTACCCATGCATTTCCTCTACTTTGTATTTCCTTTTCAATTTCGTTGTTCTCCTCTCCGCAAACATTACAAAGCAATTGTGTTTTCATCAGATTGTTTTAAACATACCTTACTTCAGTTTTCTTAACAAAGTTGTATAGAAAACGATCTATAGCACTGTACCAATTTTGTTTTAATGCAGAAAGGCCAATTTTGCAAACCATCAGATTGTTTTAAACTGTTTTTATATATTTTTAAGTCGTTTTGACGCCCATATACTACTAAAATGGTCCAGTTTTACAGATATTTTTATTTCACTATGGTTCCGAAAATCCCGTCTCGTATACTACTTCTAATAGATGTCTACATGATCACACTAAACCGAGTGCAGTTTTGATATATAACAAGCCGAAATCAAATATACAAGATCTTGGTGGTTTTATAATGGTCATGCAACAAGAAGATTGTTTTTGCTGCTTCGTAACAACATTGGTCACTATTTTCTTCTTTTTTTGTTTTCGTCGAAGTTGCTTTCTATTTTTTAGAAATTAGTGTGTTGTATTGAATTAGCTAGAACAGTGTATTGGGACACTCCAAAGAAAACTACCGGTTTAAATTATTTTGCCACTTATCCAGACATGTATTACTCAGATTTCAATGCGAGACAAAAACACAGTATGAACTATGCTGGAAAACGTCAAATTGTGTTTCACCTGTTTATTTGCTCAATATCAAGCTTTCCTAACCCATGATGCAGCGAATTAGCGATGATTTTGTCTGTTTGTTCCGCCAGTGTATGCCAATTTGTGTATTCACTGCAGGTGATTGCCGCGTAAAGTGATGACTTTTGATGTCATTTTCCCGCATAGTTGAAGTCTTGCGATAAGGGTGGTTTTCTCATAACGCGGCTTATAGTCCAAACGTTAATACCGTATATACTCGCGTAGAATCTGATACCAACTGCAAACTGCATAGACCCAGATCTGCCCTCGCATAATGCGCCGGCAGATCCGGGTCTATGTAGTTTGTAAGGACTAATCAGTAGAACAAACAACATAGACCCTGATCCTTTTGTTTCGATTGCTTCATCGTTAAACATCTTCTACGTCTTAGTCTTCTTTTTCTTTTTCTTCATCTTCATTGCAAGTTGTTCTTGGTGTCATTGCGATGGTAGAGAGTTTGAAATATGTTCGTTAGATATCGACGCGTACAAAAAAAGATTAAATCACTTTAAACATCCTGCAAGGTACATTATAATTGGCTAATCGAAAGACAAGCAGAACATAACCCCAAATTGGACGTCATTTCTTGCCAAGGTGCGTCGCATGATTTTGGGATAGGATACATTATTATATAACATCAAATTTGTTTAAACAGTATCTGTTGTGACATAATATATTGCTTCTTTCAAAGGAATATCTTCCAAAGTATCGATGTAGTTAAACTCAGTTTATCTCACTGAACGTTGATAGTTTGTGTCATGTTATTTTACTGTCATCCAAATATGACGTGAAATCCAGGAGATTTTGTACTTCAACATTTTTTAAGGTAATAATTTATTTTATTCAATTTTTTTTTTTCGGTCTAAAATTATGTCCAGGAAGACACATTGTGTATGGTTGCATCTGAGATCAAACCTATGATCTCATTAATAGGCAACTGTTTTTCTGGTGTACTCTCTATTCCCATTCAAGCAGGTGTATTCAGTCCCATGGGACTCACTTGGGTTTTAAGCCGGGATTAAGACAGAAATAAAAGAAATATGAATGACTATCAAGGAATTTCATATCTGAAAGGTAGATGGTCAAATTATTTGTGAATGCCTCAGGCAAAAGATCAATCGACCCGCTGTCGCTATTCATAACGTGTCTGCCGCCTATCAAAAGCCATATATATAGTTGCATCATTCATACCATTGGCGTAACATGGCGCCACGCCCTGGGACTATATTACACTGTGTTGAGCGATAGTAAATATGCTGTCCATGCACGTAACACGACTCTTTGCTAGAAAAAATATTCTTATCTGACGCCTCTCTTTTATTTATTGCTAGTTTCGATGTTAAGTCAGAGATTGTATGTTCCTGTAAAGGGGTCGTGGAATAAATAACCATATTTATCATCCGCACAAAACTGACCGAGTATGGAAAATATGGTTTTACGCCTTATTGCACGCGGCCAGTAATCACACGAAGATCCATTGATATATACGCGAAATCATGACTTCTTTATTTAACCTATGTCTTTGCGATTTTTGGACGATTCTCTAAAATAGTAACCAAGTATAAATAGTAAAATAGGACATAACACCATTACTGTCATGGATTTCTTTAAACTGTTTCGGGATATATATATATATATATATATATATATATATATATATATATATATATATATATATATATATAAAGAGAGAGAGAGAGAGTTGGGGGGCGTCAATTAAAGACCCAGGTAGCTTAATCACACTGTTTTCTGTGAGTTAATAGTAGGTGCTTTACAGCTCTCAGCTGTTATGGACTAGTCAAGACAATAATACTAAAACCAAGTATAGCACGTGCTGATATCATTTTACCGCCCAAACAAACGTGTACTGAGTTCGAAAGTTGCAAAGAATCATGGCACACCTTGTGCGGTCATGCTTTGTTATTAATTCATCCATATATGGTGTGCTTGAATCCCGATCAACTCTCTTGTGAAAAGTTCTCTTTTTCTGGACCGAATGCCTGTCTGATTCATGGAATCCTTAGGCAGAGAAAGGCACTTTCTTATCGCTTGACTGTATATACATGTTTAGCTCACCTGGCCATAAAGGCAAGTGAGCTCTGAGTCCATATTTCTGGTCCAATTTCAATCAAACTTGGAATATGCCTTTATATCGTCATGCTCTTGGATGGATTCGATAATGACTCAGATCCATTAACACTAACGAGATAACGTTGCATCTGATTGACTGACCTTGTTACCACTCTGGAGGTCATGTTTCTAATCCGATTTTGATCAAAATTGGAATATATACTTATATCATCTGAAGTGTTCTATAATGAGCGAGATGCACGCATACTAATGGTGGGATCCTGCATCTGATTGGCTGAGCTTTTTAACGATCTGGAGGCCATATTTCTGATTTGATCATTATTGGCATATACTTATATCATCAAGGCCTTGGACAAGTTTGATTTGGAGCAAGACGCGTGTATATCAATGAGTTAATCTCGCATCTTATTTGCTTACCTTGTTGCCACTCTGGAGGCCATATCTCTGATACGATTTTGATCAAACTTGAAATATATGTTTATATATCATCAATATCTCGGACAAGTGCTATAACAAGCGAGATTCACGCATACTAATGAGGTAATCTTGTATTCTTGCACCTGATTGGCTGGGCAAACTTTTGGAATATATACTTATATCATCAAGATCTTGGACGAGATCGATTACTGATATATTTATATCATCAAGATGTTAGACAATATCGATATTGAGCGAGATCAGCGCGTGTGAATGAGGTGATCAAGCATTTAATTGGCTGAGATTGTTGCCACGCTGGAAGACACAATGCTGATCCGATTGTGATCAAACTTGGAATACGGGCTTATATCTTCAAGATCTTGGAAAATTTTGAAAATGAGCAAGACCCACGAATATCAATGAAGTGAGGTTGTATCTGATTTGCTGAGCTTGTAACCACTCTCGAAGCTATATTTTTATCTAATTTTGATCAAACTTTAAATATATGCCATTATGATCAAGATCTCGCATGAATTCGATAATGTGCTAGATTCACGAATATTTTAATGAGGTGACATCGCATGTGTTTGGTTGAGCTTTTTGCCACTCTAGAGACTGTATTTCTAATACCGTTGTGATCAAACATGGTAAATAGGCTTAAAACATAAAGATCTGGATACGTACAATTACGAGCAGGATTCATATATATTAATAAGGTGATCTGCATGTGATTGGTCGAGCTTGTCAACACTTTAGGGACTCTTTGTCTGATCATATTTTTCTTAAACTTGGTAAATATGCTTATATCATCAAGATATATAACGTGTTTTATTATGAACATTATCTCCACATAATAATGAGGTGATATTGCATTTGATCGATAGAGCTTATTACCAACTGAGACAATCGTTTTATATCCCGATTGTATTCAGGCTTGGTAAATAGGCTAATACCGTCAAGATGTCGAATGATTTTCATTATGATCGAAACAAACGCATATTTATGATGTGATCTTGCAACTGATTAGCTGAGTTGAGTTTTACCACTCTTGAGACCGTTTGTTTTTTATTTGTTTTTTTGTTGTTTTTTTTTTGTTTTGTTTTTTTTTTGGGGGGGGAGGTAATTTGTTATAGGAGTTTGATCAAACTTGTTAAAATGACTTGTATCATAATGATCTTGGTTTCATATGATTTGGAGTGAAATTCAAGCATACTAATGACGTGACTTTGCATTTGATTGGCTGAGCGTGTCAACACATAAGCATTTATATTTCTGGTCAGATTATTATCAAATTTGTTAAATAATCTTAGATTATCAAGACGTTGGATGAATTTGATTATGAGCAAGATCTACGCAGATTAACGAGATAATCTTATAGCTAATTAAATAATCTTCATGTGCCCAACAATTACGAAAACATCCGTATATGTGGTCAGCCTGCATAAACGAACGAAAATTACCTTTTAATCTATCGTCAGTTATACCAGTTGATATATTGTAATCAAAACTAGCATCACGACCAGTTTCTAAGTGTTTTGGGGTAAGAACTGCTATATTCTTCGGACATATATGAAGAAAAAAATACTTTATCTTTCTCCTGATGCATCGCGATAACATAATATCATATTCAAAACTTTCTCAAGAGGTATGAGAACTGGTCGGTCATTATTTACATTTAATATCATTCATTGAAAAATGTTGTAAAATGTCCTTTTTTCATCTATAAGAGGGAACGCGACTCTTTTAAAGGACGCAGCGTGTCGGAAAATTAAAAAGGCCTTTATGTCTTGTCCTTTACGTCTTCTTCATTACTATCTTCAATCTGTCATAAATGCAGAATTTACCACCACGAGCTCAGTACAACAAAAAGAAAGCGAAATTGTCAATATAACCACCACTAACGGTACCATAAAAATACTATTTAGACTATTGATAATCCTCATAACCAATGTTCTCAACTCTGGTTAAAACATATGTTTTAAAAATAATTCAACACGACTAACGAAAGGATGGACACATATTGACAGGTAAAAAAAAAACATTATTATCGACTAAACGGTGCCTAATAACTGCTTTGTTGCAATTCTTTTCTCTGATTTATCTATTTATTGCAAAACACAAACACTAGTGAATTCGCTGTATTTTTGTGATGAATTTGTCGAGGGAAAAACCGTAGAACTGCTGGAGTAATGAGAGTGGTTCTCAGCACCATTTACTAACAACATTAATTTAAATTTTACATGAATTTGTAGAGCGAAACGAAAATAAATAGCTTTCATTCCTATTGCTGAAAGGTCGGAAATAGATTTAAGTTGAGTTACATATCACTGAATAATTGAGTACTGAAAGACAGGCAATTGACAGTATTTTCACTTTAAACAGGATTGTGTGTAATGCCACCTGAGACCTCCAGGCGATTGATTTATCAGTCACGGTGTCCCTGATTTGATAATATCAGCAGCAGCAGCAGTATAGCCTTGACGTTTCTGAAGAGCTGGAGTACATTGTGGGTGTAATACACGCGCACCGTACGTCGGCAAGTTTATGTCAACGTCCGTCTGATACGTTCAACATCAACCACGTCCTCTAGACACGCAAAGAACATGAAGTAACTACTTTGTAGATGAACTCATTTACTGCTACTATTGACGTATCATTTGTGTTATAGTCACCGTATCACAGACATGACTTGGTGCCCTATACAAATGGTTTGGGAATAACAAAACATGATATGATCTCCAAGAGTGATTCTTATATTAATTTCCCCGGAAGACAACTTTTATCATTGAATTAGTGATTTGTTGAAGAGTAAACACCTAAATTGTAACTCCTTAAATATCAACGTTTAATGACGGAAGAAAAACTTTCAGAAAGGATGAATTGCGGAAACCATTGCAAACATGTTGGATGACATTGTTTTTTGTTGTTGTTTTTTTTTTTTTTTTTTTTTTTTAAAAGTAATATTATACATAGCATTTACCACATGTTAAAACGTATTCAAATCGACTGGATTGTAGCTTAACAGTTTTCTTCCTGATACAGTGACCACTGTCGTCAAGAACAGTAAAGGAACAAAAGGAAAGGTGCAAATGTGAAACACACTCTCCAAAACTTTATAACTGTTTAATATAATTTTATCACATGAAGATTTACTATGTCTGACCGTTGATTCGGCTTATTACCTATCGAACTGTATCAGAAAGAGTCTAAACAAGCATCCATCCAGCGGTAGGAGAAAGACTTCCTAACAAAGTCAATCATATTCGAACAATCTGAAGTTTTGTTTACATGTCTTTACAAAAATTTGTTTCAACTTTTAATCTCTATGAAATTTACTTTGTGACTTGGAATCCAAAGTAAAAATTCAATCATATTACTCTGACTGATCAATGAAAGAATTATTTTCTTACATGGTAAATAATTCAGAAATTCGATGGACCTAACTACTAGATGTTGATTCTAGAAAAGCATAGCATTAATTAGCAAGCAATTAGGAGGACCAACATGAAATGCTAAGTAAATATCCCAATATTCCCAAATAAAATACGACACAATCGCCACTTCAGGTCATTAGTATCTGGCTAAATATGTAACAGTCTTACCAAGACCTAAAAGGATATGGGGTCAATTTATACGTCGGTTATTGCGAGTTTGCCTAAAATACAATGATGCAATATATAAATTGCTAATTGAAGGTATAGCACTGCGTGGTATTTCAGTAAGACTGTACCATTTTAATCCCATTGTGATAAGTCCTGCTACACGATCACCAGCCACAATATTCATAATCACTTGCCTATGAGTGTGATCGTGATGATAACAACCAACGTACAAGATGGACGACATGTAGGCGATTTGCTTACGCCACAGTACCGGTCCAGCCCTTTTCAAAATCTCTGCATATTGATACTTTTCAAGCCAAATTATACCACAAGGATCAAAAGGTAATTTCAGATGCGGATCTGGAATGTAATATCTGTTTCAGTAGGGCCATAGGTCCCGCAATTCCCTAAATCAGATTGTCTACAGAGTCTGCCGTATTGCGGGATACATGGGCAGTGACAAAGATTGCACTAAATTCGAGAATAACAGTGTGAAGGATGGTGTGATCGTCAGCACTGGTGACGATTCAGCGATTATGGGACTTGGTCCATTAGGAGTCGAAATTGCTTCACAGAGAAACATTTAAACAAACCGAAAATACGCAGCAAATCTCGTCGCAAGCCTGCCAATCTTAGGGCACCATCCCCTGAAATACCAAGACATTCGATCCTGATCGATACATTTCCCAAGAGTTCCAATAAGGGACGAAAGTTCACATCCCAATACTCTGAGCCACAGAGTAAAAACGAGTCCGCCCACAGGATGATGACCTTGACCTTAATCCATTGTTCCAGTTGTTGACCAAGGACAGAAATGATACCTTCATAGTACACGATCGCTTTGACTATTCAGTTTACAGAATTAGTCATTGTTTATAGAAACATGGCATATTGTTGTTTGGTTTCTGTATGGTTTGGGACTTTCACGGCACATCAACACAAGTACATTATTACTCTCGAGGCATTTAGAGTAAAGTGTCTTGCCCAAGGACACACAGAGGTAGCCGACCGGGCTGATCCGATGGTAGGTTTCGAACACGCACCCTTTGGGTCATCTCTAACGAGGTGTGGGAAGGCGGTGTTGCTCGGTGTTGCTCGGAGTAACTAATAATTCGTACTAACTAAAGATTATGCAATCAGTGTCAATAGCGTTTCTGTTAAATGAAGACCCTAAACATAATTACATGTAACTGTAATGGTCTGAGAGATAAATCAATACAGCAAGGTGTCTTCAGCTTGTTAAAGATAAATTAATATGACATTGCATGTTTACAGTAAACATGTATAACTGAAAAATGATTTAGATGTTTCGGCACGAGAATAGGGTGATGTTATTTACAACTCCATTTTTATAAACCTAAGCAAAGGCAAAATGATTCTTATAAATATAAATTCGGATGTTGAAAAGAGTGAAATTATTCTTAGAGAAGAACGAAATCTCGCCACTAAAGTAGTTGATCATGACACTGACTTTATATTGGTTAATTTATAATCGCCAAAATGTGATTTTTGTATAGTCCTTATCCACTATTAATGCCAGTTTTATACACAGACAACATTGTGTCAATAGGTGACTTCAATACACTATGTTGTAATACAAATGATATCATTGCAGGTAATATACGTGATAAACGCAAAGTAGATTATTTGAGCAATCTTACAATTGATTTTAGTGTTAAATGATATATGGAGTTTTTATCCTGCATAGACAATACGATCATGATTTCTCTCAAACCCCTACGTGGCGAGAATTTCGACTATATATTTACTTCAGATTCCGTTTGACAGAAAACAATATTCATGTGGTATCATTATTGTACCCGATTCAAATTATAAAGGTGTGTATGCATATCTTGAATTTACTAAAATCAATGGAGGACCATCATACTGGAAATTCAATAGCTCTATTTTATATTTTAACCAGCACAAAGTACGGTTCGGCTGCGAACGATCTCAGAGAAATTTCGGTAAACACATTATTCATTTGACGGTCAAATACAGGAGTTTACCAAAGAATTTTGGAAGCAATCTGAAAACCGTTCGTTTAAAATCAATGAACTGAAGGAATTAATATAAACATTTGATTTTCATTTAGCTGAAAGTCTCGAAAAAAGAAGATCGTATCTTTAAAGAGAGAGTATAATATTTCAACACTTCATTAAGCTAACGCTACACAAGAACGTTCGCTAGAAAAATGGATACAGGAAGAGGAAAAGAGTACTGTTTTATTTTCTTAACCTAGACACACAAAAAATAAAGTCAATTCTAGCATAATATTTCAAATTAGAGATATTGTTATTATGGAGCAAAACGTAAATGAACACAAATCGTATCTTCAAAACATCTATAGTCGAAGAGCATCAATAAAAGATGATATTCAGGTTTCCTGCGGCAGTCTAGATATAATAAAATTGATTGAAGAGGAGAGAGTCTTTCTAGACCGCAAATGAACTATTGAAGAGTTTAGCACAACTTTGGCCCAATTACATAATGCTTCTTCTCCTGGAATTGATCGTCATGCGACCGAGTTTTATAAATTCCCTTTGGGGAAAAAGACAGATGGTTTTTATTCGTGTATATCTGCTTATGAAAAATGTTACTTATCTGTTATTTAGAGAAGGGAGTCTTTACACTATAATATAAAAGTAAAGAATAATCTAGGAGGAATGAACTCAATAATTAGTGACACATGCTTAACAAACACTGATTACCACATTGTGGCGAAGGACGTAAAAAATAGACCACACAATGTCATAGCCAGAATTATATATAAAACGCGAGTTGGTTCTATCAAAGAGCTAAAAATATCAGTTCCATAATTAAAACGATTTTGTATGTTATTAAATACTTAAATATCACTAATAGGTCAGGCATACTGGTGGCAATTGAGTACAATGCTTATATATCAGTGCCAGGTCAGGCATACTAGTGGCAGTTGAGTACAAATATCAGTACGAGGTCGGGCATACTGGTTGCAATTGAGTACAAATATCAGTACGAGGTCAGGCATACTAGTGGCAATTGAGTACAAATATCAGTACGAGGTCGGGCATACTGGTTGCAATTTTGTACAAATATCAGTACGAGGTCGGGCATACTGGTGGCAATTGAGTACAATACTTAAATATCAGTACGAGGTCGGGCATACTGGTAGCAATTGAGTACAAATATCAGTACGAGGTCAGGCATACTAGTGGCAATTGAGTACAAATATCAGTACGAGGTCGGGCATACTGGTTGCAATTTAGTACAAATATCAGTACGAGGTCGGGCATACTGGTTGCAATTGAGTACAAATATCAGTACGAGGTCAGGCATACTGGTGGCAATTGAGTACAAATATCAGTACGAGGTCAGGCATACTAGTGGCAATTGAGTGCAATACTTAAATATCAGTACGAGGTCTGGCATACTGGTGGCAATTGAGTACAATACTTAAATATCAGTACGAGGTCCGGCATACTGGTGGCAATTGAGTACAATACTTAAATATCAGTACGAGGTCAGGCATACTGGTGGCAATTGAGTACAATACTTAAATATCAGTACGAGGTCAGGCATACTGGTGGCAATTGAGTACAAATATCAGTACGAGGTCAGGCATACTAGTGGCAATTGATTACAATACTTAAATATCAGTACGAGGTCAGGCATACTGGTTGCAGTTGAGTACAAATATCAGTTCCATAATTAAAACGATTTTTATGATATTAAATACTTAAATACCACTAATAGGTCAGGCATACTGGTGGCAATTGAGTACAAATATCAGTACGAGGTCGGGCATACTGGTTGCAATTGAGTACAATACTTAAATATCAGTACGAGGTCGGGCATACTGGTGGCAATTGAGTACAAATATCAGTACGAGGTCATACATACTAGTGGCAATTGAGTACAAATATCAGTACGAGGTCGGGCATACTGGTGGCAGTTGAGTACAATACTTAAATATCAGTACGAGGTCGGGCATACTGGTTGCAATTGAGTACAATACTTAAATATCAGTACGAGGTCGGGCATACTAGTGGCAATTGAGTACAATACTTAAATATCAGTACGAGGTCGGGCATACTGGTGGCAATTGAGTACAATACTTAAATATCAGTACGAGGTCGGGCATACTAGTGGCAATTGAGTACAATACTTAAATATCAGTACGAGGTCGGGCATACTAGTGGCAATTGAATACAATACTTAAATATCAGTACGAGGTCGGGCATACTGGTGGCAATTGAGTACAATACTTAAATATCAGTACGAGGTCGGGCATACTAGTGGCAATTGAGTACAATACTTAAATATCAGTACGAGGTCGGGCATACTGGTGGCAATTGAGTACAATACTTAAATATCAGTACGAGGTCGGGCATACTGGTGGCAATTGAGTACAATACTTAAATATCAGTACGAGGTCGGGCATACTGGTGGCAATTGAGTACAATACTTAAATATCAGTACGAGGTCGGGCATACTGGTGGCAATTGAGTACAAATATCAGTACGAGTTCAGGCATACTGGTTGCAATTGAGTACAAATATCAGTACGAGGTCAGGCATACTAGTGGCAATTTAGTACAAATATCAGTACGAGGTCAGGCATACTGGTGGCAATTGAGTACAACTATCAGTACGAGTTCAGGCATACTGGTGGCAATTTAGTACAAATATCAGTACGAGGTCATGCATACTGGTGTCAATTGAGTACAAAAATGAATTCTACTCAGTATCAAAAGAGTCTATAATAGAAACGTTTAACATGTTTGGGTTCCGCAAATATTATATCAATCAGGGTTAGTACTTTTGGCACGTTAAGTTGAATGGTGGAATAATTGTAAATTCTTATAACATGTCAAAGATTTGTCTTCACAGTCTTTGATATGAAAAGACATTGTATATGTATATGATGTTTTCAGGTCAGGAAGACTAGTCTCATATGAAGAGTTACTAAGAAATCTTTGATTGTATCCATCTCTCGGTTTGATTGATATATTCTAACCGTTTCTAAATATGTTATTGTTACGTGGGACCAGGCGTGTCTTTTGCGGAATTAAATTTGTATAATACATCTATTGTCATTCTAACTGCCAAGAAATACTGAATGTTATATGTTGGAGCAAAGAATTGTAAGCCATATGGATATCAAATATGGATGGAAAAATTAGCATTGCCTGTAAGAAATTATATTGTTTTTCGCCTGTAAGAAATTACAGTGTATTGCATTGCCTGTAAGAAATTACAGTGTATTGTATTGTATGTAGGAAATTATAGTGTATTCCACTGCCTGTAAGAATTTATAATATTGCATTGCCTGTAAGAAATTATACTGGATTGCATTGCCTGTAGGAAATTATATTGCATTGCCTGTTATAAATTATATTGCATTGCCTGTAAGAAATTATAGTGTATTGCATTGCCTGTAAGAATATATATAGTGTATTTTGGAAACTTCCAATTGAATATTCGATTAAGGACATTGCAATGAAATATATGCTCTCATTTAGGAAAAGTTTGTTCATCTGTAGAACAAATTATACCTCTAAAAACAAATATGAAAATCAAGTTGACACTGAATAATGTAATATCACATGTAAATAAAACTGTTAATCTGTTCGTTTCAATAGCTGAATTAAGTATTAATGTGTTTAAATATGGAAACATAAAAATAAATTATCTCATATTTGAAACGGAGATGGCCTTTATGATGTATTAGTTCTACTCATCGTTTTGATATCATAATATGAAATATCACAATCCTTAAGTGCGTATCTAAATTACTAATATGATACTGTATCAAATGTTATAATGGGCATAGGATTACGTTAATGAGTGTTTTATTAATATTTGTACATTATAGCAAATATTCTGCATATGATATGGTATTTTGAGTTTATATAGCAACGCTGGAAAATATTATAAGGTGGAAAATGGTATGATTCCATTATCATGTCCATCTATGTACGGGGAAAATAAGTGTAAACAATACTTGAATAAAAAACGTGCAAAAAAAAATAAAAAAATAAGAAAATGCAGGTGTCAGGCATATCCAGAATCCGGTCATGGCTCTCTCGAGTTAAACGTTTATGGGCCAAATACTGATGATCCTGGTTTTATACATAAATTGGAAGAATATACAGGGGACCATAGTGCCGAAATACTTATTGCTGGTGGGGATTTTAACACAGTAATTGATCCTACTGTGGATAAGAAGGGGGTTAACATGAACCTGAAATCAAAGACTAGAGATATATTAAGTAAATGTACAGAAAAATAAAGTCTTATGGACATATTTACATCTGGAGGAAAACAATATACATGGCACTCCAATAATGTTTCTATATTCTGTAGTACATGATTATGTTTTAGTCTCCGACAGGCTAATAAACAGTGTTTTCGAAAGCAAAATTATACCATATATATGTTCAGATCACTCGGCAATTATATTTGATTTAGAGCTTTCTAAAGATAAACGCGGTCAAGGATACTTTAAATTAGTGAACTGACAGTATTGAATGAATTGGTACATTAACCGCAAAATCTTTAAAATTTGTTAAAGTTAGCATTGGACATTTAGTAGCTTAGAAACTGATCAAACTCATGAATATAACCAACAGTTGATATAAATCTTTTTGTGTGTGTGTTAGTGTGGACTCCTCCAGATCTCAAGTTATGAGAAACTGGAGTAATGTGCGCGCTATTTTCTCTTATGCCGCTGTTTTGAATAGTATAACTGAACCGATTTTCAAACATCTCTTCTAAAACCGATCATGCTGATTTATAAATGACACTTTTATTGCTACGTCAGGAATGTGAGGATTACAGTGTACTAGTTCTTGAACACATGTTACTTGATACTTCATTGTCTTTTGCGTTACAGACCCATTGTATGCTGTTATATACATGACTATTGACTGGTTGTTTATCCTCGAGCTTAATTCGAAGAAAAGGTTTAATAATGCCCGTGTGGACGTGCGTGCGTTCGCAATGTTACACAGCTCCTTTAGACTTCAAAGCTTGCCAAAAATACGATTAGACTGGTATGTAGATGTGCACAACGATTTTAGAATTTTAACCCATTCACTGGGAGTGGAGATTGTGCCTTGGGAACACTTTCGCACTTATGTAAAATGCGTAGTAATTTCAGTAATTTTGTTTGTCGCGCGATTTCTCCTACACGACATAAGACAGAGGCTTCATACACTGGGATATGGTTGTGCGTGGCCTGTAGATGTACGCAATGGTTTTAGAACTTTAATCCATCCCAGGGAATATGGAACTGGGGATGTGGCCCCTGTGTCATGTGGGGATGTGAACCCTGGAAACATACCCCGCATCAGCAAAATACAAATCATATCCCTCAGTTTGAAATCTATATAATAGATGTTGTAGGAGGAGTTGTGCGACATAACATACGCACACATGCAAGTACAGACGGAAATCTCCACCTTTTCCTCGAAATGTTTGGGATAACTTAATGGCAGTGGTTCTGTGGCAAGAATATATATTCTTAGTCTGGCAGTGTTCTCCATCGCGGGTCGATGATGGCAGCGGGTTCTTGAATTTTGCTGATCTCCCTTGGTACACTTGATGTCAGCTGGTGGGAACCAGGTGAAATTGTACAGTGAATAATTGGAAGTATGATGGCCATATGCATATTTATGAGTCTGTCTCTATAGACAGTAATGTGTAGACTTAACATGGAATGTTTTTGACGTTCAAAGTAACCACTGTTGTGTTTATCGTACTCTATTTTGCCAAGATTAAGTAGAATAAATTGTTTAATGCAAAAAGTTGTTTACCGTTTTGTATAATCTAATAGTCTTTTCTCAAAGTGACACTTAATGATATTCGCCTTGGTATAGCAGTTAGTTTTCGGTAGTGTAATTACCGCTGATTTTATGATAAAATTAGAACTTTTAAAAAACGTTCACTTACCAGTATGTGGAATGTACATTTTTCCTCCCGTATTGGCTATGTATACGAGTAAATGTGATCATTCATGTTCGAGAGGGACTTTCGTGTTAATTTCATGCACTGTCTTTCCTTTTGAACACGTGTTAGACTATTAATGATCAGAATTTGCAAAGTTAAGATCAATGGTACTAGTTGATTATGTGTATGGTACTAGTTGATTATGTGTATGGTACTAGTTGATTATGTGTATGGTACGTGCAGTGCAATGTAATGGTTTAACATTCCTACTTTTCCATAAAATATGCCGCTCTCCATCAAAGTAATGCAAACTAAAAATCCAGAAACTTTGCTTTTCTTAGAATGTTTGCATGCAACATAGACAGTGCAATCTTTTAGGATACGTCATTAATTGACAAACACAAGACGTCGAGTTGATAACTTTGAAATGTTTTAGCTGCTGTTCAAGCCTCTTTACCTCACCCTCAGAATCTCACCTCGTGCAATTCTAGCCTCTGAGAGGTCCTTGTATTCAGAAGAAAACAACACCATAACCTCAAAGAGGACATTAAACAGTTCGCACATTTCATATGCATTAGAATATTGTTAATTTAACATTAGACACCAACGATATCTGGAACTGACAGGTCTCATTGCACCGGTAAGACATGTGACAACTTGGCTTATCCGATTCATGTTCCCGGAGTCTAGTCAGTAAACATCTGATTGAAATAGGTGATCAGCTCTTCTTGCTACAGAGTTTCCTGCTTAAAACTGAAAATGGTTGAGACCTGTGACCACCAAGCGAAAGCTTAAATGAACACTTAAGCAAGATTTTCAAGTGACATTGGCCTTGTTTGGGTATAAAGATAGAAAGGGTGTGTGTGCATGAAGATAACAGAATAATTCATCTAATCATGTATAATTAATGTATGCATGTAGTAGCGCCTTACGGCACCATAACACAATAGTGGCTATATGGTGCCAACTAAACGTAAATGTTCGAAACATGTAAAAATGAACTGTACAAAAACTTTAAGAAGATAAACCGTTCCAAATAAATGTGAATATCAGGTACAAATATAAAACGTAAAATTGTAATACTCTGTCAAATGTGTATAAATTAAAACACAAAAGTAGCACATGTAAAATCTTTAAAAGATATGATCAAAATTGGTTATATAAACCGCATTCCCCCTACAATCCAAGATTTTTTCATCATACAGTTTCTTCCTCCACTTGACACCAAGATGAGTCTGCCTCATATGGTGGAAGTCGATACACTTTTCAAGAATGTGTTCCATTGTTAGTTGACACTGTCATGGCATGCAGTCTGGTCGAGGTTTACTCTTCTGGAGGTATGCATGAGTCAGGTATGTGTGTCCGATACGCGATCGGTATAATACCACTTCATCTCTGCGATTTGCTCTATACGAGGGATGCCACTCTCCAGTAGTGAGTTTGATGTTCTTAGGTTTGTTTGTGGAGTTTTCATTCCACATATTTAGCCAAGAATTCGAACATGCTGACTTATACAATGTTCGAAGTCAGTTAATTAAATCTTCCATTTGGAAAAGGGTGACTGCATGGCAGTTTTGGTTCCATTACCTGGCCTTTCATTACCCTTTAGATCAATATGACTAGGTAGCCAGTAGTACAGAAAACTTTTCCCAGATTGTACGAGCACTTATGTTTCTCAGATATCTGGGATTTTAACGGGTTGTCATATTTAGGCTTTTCAAGGCTTTCAATGTGGAAAGGGAATCCGACAAGATGAAGTAATTTGTTTTTTGAGAGGTTTCAATGTATTTCAAAGCTATGAGTATGGCTATAATTTCTGCAGTAAAATTTAAGGCTTTATCCGGTAACCGGCTCGAGATGGTATTATGGGGTGTTACAACGACAGATCCAACTTTGTCTCTATCTTTTGAACTGTCCGTATACAGAGACGTATGACCAGGATACGAGGCTCTGATTTCATTAAATATACTCTGAGCAAAGAGATGATTTGTTGATGACTTTTTGAATTGGCAAAGATCAAATATAATTTTTGGGAGTGTTGCTAATCAGGGTGGTGTCTTTTGGACACATAATGTTACAGTATTTCCAACATTGATCTTTACTATCTCCAAGTGAGGACGAATTCGTATGCCAAAAGGTGTAATTAAGTTTGGTTTCTAAGTGCATATGGTTTGATATTTGGGCCTAAAGAGTATATTATATGCGGTGTTAGATGGATTAGAAGATAGTTTTGTAGCATACTGAAAGGCAAGTTCATTCGTCTCAGATAAGGTGATGGTTCATTCGCCTCAACATACAGGTTTTATAAAGCGGAAGGGGATATAATCTAAGTCCCTGATTGTGTACCAGATCAAGCATCTGCAGGTAAGATTTACAAGCTCATCCGTACACAATTGAACAATAGTCAAGTTTAGATCTTACAAATTCATTGCATAACCGGACCAAGACCTTCCTATCAGATCCCCAATCTGTTTTGCCTCGACTCTATTCAAATTCAGGGCCTTTTGACATTTGTCCCTGAGGTATCTAATATGTGAAAGAAAAGTCAGTATACGGTCGAAAATAAACCCTAAAGCTTTGATGACCTCCACAACAGGAATAAGACAACCGTCAAGATAGAGCTTTGGGTCATCGTGAATACAATGTATTCGGCAGAAGTGCATACAAACAGTTTTAGATTTAGAAAATTTAAACCCGTTTTCTTCTGACCATTTCTGAACTCAGTTTAAGCTTCTCTGTAGCTGAGGTTCAATAACATGCATACTTTTTTTATCTCTAACAGATAAAAAGTCGTCAATATATAGTGCGCAGTCAGTTGCTAGACTAAAGCATTTCACTGTGCTGTTAATTGTGATGTTGAAATGAGTGACTGCAATTCGCTGCCCTAATGTACAGCCATCTCGCGAGGATAGCTTTCAGAAAGGGTGCTGCCTACCTTAATTCTGAAGTGTCTATCGTTCAAAACATTGTAGATAAAGTTAGGTATGCGGACCCTTAGACCTTGGTTGAATAGGTCATTCATTATGCCATACTTCCATGGGCTGTTATAAGCTTTCTACAAGTCGAAAAAGACATCAACTATATGTTCTTTCTTTATGAAAGCTTCTCTACTGAATGCTTAAAGTCTGACAAGATGGTCTATTGTGCTTCTCTGGCGTCTAAAACTACATTGAACGTCTGGTAGTAGTTTCTTGCATTCGAGATAATAGAGTAGTCTATCATGTATTATCCGTTCCATGGTTGTACTAATACAACTTGTTAATGGCATGGCGACGGGTTGGTTTGGTCCTTTCCATGTTTGGGTAGTGGTATCGCCGTTGCTTCTCGACAAGACTGCGGGAAGTATCCAGGTTCCCAAATTTTAGTGAAAATGTTTAGCAGTGTATTTACAGCTGTGTCAGGTAAGTGTTTCAAAAGTTGATAGTGGGCTAATGTCATCAATAGTGGTCTTTAAAGTTCGTCAATTACATTGTCTTATGGTGTCAGACAGATTTAAGCAAGTGGTGGAAGCCATGGACTACTGAGAGCTTTCCCAAGCACGATATCAGAGGCTCTCCAGTGTCCATACTCTCTAAATTTAAAATGTATTAAAGAGCTTGATAGGATTGTCAGATCCTTTGCGAAGTATAGTAGATAATTTAATCTTCTCTCTATTTAGTTTAGTGCATGCATTTCTACCGGACCTGCGGTCTGCTGCTCTTTTAGTCGGCCGGTTTTAACCGCTTCTCTGGACTAGAGGTCGGACTCTTCTGTGTCACACTGATTCTCTGTTCACTGGAACCATCTGTTTGCTGCTCTTTTCGTGGACTGGATTTAGGTGGTTTGTCGTTTGTGGCATTAGACTTTTTAATTGTTTCACTGTCACACAGATTATTTGGGTTATCTACTTCGCTCCCGGTTTGGGTGGCTGCTAGCACGAGCTTTGGTGGCATCTAGACTGTGAATTTGCTTTGACCTTCTGACAAAGAAATGTTTGCCAGGGCACAGACAGTATTTATGGAATATTTTTTCTCTACTTTAGCTGCGCTGGGAGTGGGGATTGTCAGCTGTGTTAAGTTAAGTAAAGCTGTGTTAAGTAAAGTAGTGGCTTACACAAATTTCCTTTCCTCAGGAAAGCTTACGTATTTCTCCTCCTTTATGCATTGGATCGCCTTCTCGAGTTTCCACTTAGGGCAGTCTCTAGAGTATAAGAAATGTTCAGCCTGGCAATTCGTACAAGATATTTTCCGTGAGCAGTATGATCTATCGTGACCCTCCTCCTGCATCTGGGACAGATTAGTTTCGTCTTGAAGCCACCTTTGTGGTGGCCATATTTCTGTCAGTTGAAACACCGCAAAGGATTAAGAATGAAAGGATTTACGGGAATGTTCAAGAACCGATGTAGGTATAGTGGCGCAGTTGAATATCAGAATATGTTTGTGGGAATCAATGGCGACTGTTGATTTTTTTCGCTTGTGAGACGTTTTGAGAGCTACGATTGTCGAGCATCTAAGCATCACTGCAGCCATCCAAATCTCTAGATTGAACATCACCTCTTGACGAGTTGAGAAATTTGTGTGGAAAAACTTAAATGGGTATCTCCACAAACCGCTTTGAGCAAAGGAGATTTTCACATTGAGTTTTGCAGCTAGATTCTAAACTTAGTTGGCCCAAACCAAGTTGTTTATTTTTCTTGGCTCTGTATCTAAGTCCTGAAGTGCTTTAGCTATCACAAATGGTGATAGCTTGGTTAGGCTTTGGTTCTCATCATTGGATTAAGTGATGAGCAATCTTTGCAATTTCCCTGATTCGGACGTGTTTCCTCATCCGAGTCGCTGGTTGAATTATTCGTGGTCCATTTGAGACCAGGTCTCACACTAATTTTTTGAGATTTTGGTTGGTTTTCCCATAACGTCATATTATTATTTTGTCAGCTGTGCTCCCCACCCGCCTTGGAGCCCAACAATGGGACAGAGACTTAGGCTTCTTTATTGCGTTTCTTAAGTCATGGCTACACTGGGTGATATACTCGAGCAAAGAAGAAACTTTATTTAATTGACTCTTGCCTCAGAGCCTATGTTCTTTATAAGTTTTGAAGTACAACACTTTGCTGTTTAATAACCAATGTGACTCTTGAAACTTATACAAATCAGTTAAACTAAAAGTCTTGAACACAACCCCTGAAGCTTGGCTTGACTATCCGATTGCTCAGACAGAGCCCTTCTGACCGCCCGTGTAGCTGAAATTGAGGGGAGTAAGTATTTTTAACAACAGTGTCTCTGTGGACCTATTTGCAAGCTCATTTTTTTATTTTTCCACTGGTCTATTGTTATGCCACAAACAATTGCATTTACTTTGATTTAATGACTCGTCACTATCTCGTTTTCAGAAACGTTATTTGGTTTTTTGACACATTGGTTGCCAAAATGAAGTTACTGCCATGTCTGTCCATCTCCTTGGAAATATTGATATTTGATTCAATTTTGCATACCCAGCAAAGACATTCTCGAATTATCTGCAAATCTAGTCTGAATCGAAATTTCCTATAATTCAACAGCTGAAGGACTTTGCTAATAATTCAACAGCTGAAGGACTTTGCTTATAATTCAACAGCTGAAGGACTTTGCTAACAGTTCAACATCAAGAGACTGATAAAAAAAACTTCGAGAAGAGTATTTATGTGTTGCGTGCTTAATTACATAGGAAGCGACTCGTTAATCACCAGGAGTAGCTAGAAGTTTCACACATTCATCGTATGAAAGGTAAGATAAGTACGATGGTTACATAATGAGATCCCGCGGACTAACTGGAATTATCGTTGAGAGTACAAACGAAAGCTGAAGTGATTAAATCCTTGCTGATAGATAACAAACATAACAAATATTCCATGACTATGAATTATATTTCCGAAATATGTTACTTTGTGATAAACATGCATAGACTTCAGTTGTGGGTTTCTACATTTGTCAGTGAATGTCTACGTTCCAAAATATGTGCAACATTTATGCTAACTGTTAACAAAGTCGGATTGCCAACGAACCAGTGAAAAATAAATAACTCTTGATTAAACTCTCTTATTTTCATGTTTTCGATTAAATTACAGACAATACGGACGCAATATGTGTATATCTTGTTAAGTATAGGAAATTAAACCTTGCAATTTTCCTAATTTAGTAGAAACCCTAGAAGTTGCAATTCATAAAGCATTTTCTTTCTCAAACCAAATATTGATATGAAAACAACATTATTGGGCTAATGAAGTGGTCAAGATTCCAACTAATAGCTGTAGATTTAACATGAAGACTTGCTTGGGGGAATAAAACCGGTTACCTCTATGAGGATATCGGATATAATTTCATAAGTCGGAAAATATCTTGATGTGTAGAAACATTTGATAATATTATTATTGTACTGGAAATAATACATAAGGTAAACATAGTAGACATTATTTACATTGATATAAACCATTGTTCTACGCTGATTCACAGATTTCACTTACTATTATATAATGGTATTGTAGCTATTTAATATTCTGCCTCGTCATTGATGGAGACTTTTCATGAGTATATGGCTCTCTATATAGACAATAAGTCTTAGAAAATGCTAATAAGACACATTTATAAGGGCATAACTTTGCCAACACAACACTGACTCCATGTATAATTCTTATGCAATTTCAGGTACATATTTATACAAATCGTGATAAAGAGATTTTGATATGATACACTGCAATGGAGAACGTAACAATTAGCTCTAATCTGTGAAGACATAGTAAAACTTAAGGTTGCACGGATTCAAGTGTGAAAGTTCTAACAATAAAAAAAAAGATAACAATTAGATGAGTTACTAAAAGCTAGATTTGGCTGCGTCCCTTACTATTTATAGTATCCGATATTTGTTTTCCACCAAGAAAAGGACAATCACGAGTGTGGCAGACTGTGATGCTTTATAATTTCAAACCAAAACTTCAAGTACCCTACAGAGGATATAGACTGTAGTATGTTCAGTCGAACAACGGGTAGTACCAGAATAATAACTGGGTCGCGTGCGGTTCAGGTACGTGGTCTTCTTCAATGTGAGAATTAAAGTTCTTTTTTAGTGAGAACACAGGCTTACCTGATGTCACCTTGCAAATCGTTTCTACTTACATCTCGTGTGCCAGGCGGGTGGGTGCGAGTATAGGTGAGAAAATGCACCCGAATACAAGATTTCTTGAACACCGAAATTTTCAATATATTTATCTCATGATCCTATCTGTATATTGAGGCGTATTTAAATGGAGATTTTGTGTTGATATGAAAACGAAGAGTAAAAAATACACACGTAGATATGAAAATTGTTTTATTTACAAATAAAAAAACGATCAAATTTCAGAGACAAAAAAAGAGAAATGAATCTTACCTTTAAGTACGTTCATTCTTTAATATTTTAAACAGATCGGTATGTATACCTCCAACTTCTATAATGAATAGAGTAATATTACAAATCACAACGATAGATTGTTTAATCTTTCATTTTCCTCATGAACACTTTTGATTTAGTCCAGAATTATGATGTACGGTTCAGATCGGAAAACGGTGGTAAGAAAGCAATGATTAATGGTTTGGTTTGGGCAGTTTTATGGCACAGCAACACAAGGAGGTTATTTAGTGCCGAGATAATTGGAGCAAGTGCCTTGCCCAAGGACACACTTCGGTAGCTGACATGGGCTAATCCGATGGTAGGATTCCAACCCGCACTCTTCCTACCCACTGCGCCTACGCAGCCCCTGTCTTCATTAGTCGCCTCTTTCGACATACGGGAGGCGCATCGGACGTTTTCTTCATCTCCGAGCCCGCATTGAGAAGCAAAGACTATACTCCCTGCATGGTTTTAAAAACGAATAAGTCTAATTGTTTCCATCATGGTTTCTCTTACGTAGAGCTTATTATGGCAATACATCTGCTTGCATATTTTATACGTTCGTATTCACTTTGGACAAATTACACTTCTGCACTTTCTGCCAAAAACGTTTAAATGGATCTCGAATTTAGAAAAGTGCGTACGTTATTGACAAGTTCAAGTTTGAAGCTAATTCAATTTCATTAATGAAAGCTTGTTCTTTTTCCGACACTTCAATCATATTCTCTGGAACTTAGGATTGATTAGCCCAACTCCTTCTCGCCGTAATTCAATTAACACGAATTGTCTTGCCGGAGAGCGAGTTTAATTTGGCAGTGACTTTTCCGTTACAAAAGGTTTCGAGAAGATAGCATCAATTGTCTGTTTGCTCCAGATACGGTGTAAAATTCAACCCACCATTGATGGTTGTGTGTCTGTGTGTCATGTGTTCCGCGACAGAAATCTAAACTCAAATGGGAGTATCTTATTTATTATTTCGTGTGATTGTAAATTTATGCAAATTGACAATATACAAGTACAGGTCAGCATGTACGTGTAAAAAAGACAATTAGGAACAAACCTAAAGCGTATCAAATATTTTAGGAACGAATGTATGTGCGCTCAGATGATTCATTGAATATCATATCAAGCACACACACACACACATACACACACACACACATATATATATATATATATATATATAGAGAGAGAGAGAGAGAGAGAGAGAGAGAGAGAGAGGGGGGGGGGGGAGGTAGAGAGAGAGATTACGTTTTCGCCCCAAACTTAAACGTAATTTAAAACAGACAAGGGCACTACTTCACTAACAACTAGGACACACTTCCAATTTACAGCACAGCGTCACATGATTAACTTGCCACTGACCCATCACATCAACGAAATTGTATCCAACAGTTGTTGTAATATATGCAAATTGCAAGCAATAATATCAACATCTACACCAATGACGATTTATAAATACCCCTAAAATGTGTAATCAGTATGCACCACAAGAATCCTATCGTCGACAAATACCGATGTATTTGCTTTCCGCTAAGTACACAGAAAAATGACACATTCATGGACTTGCACATATGAACTGAACAATGTTACGCCACATGCTAACTGCCGATCCACCTGCTTATATATGTTTTCGTTCTTTAGACATATAGTGTCAGAAAACTGCATGTAATGTTTCAAGGCTTTCTTCCATATCGTGTCCTTTCTTATTGTGTTACAAATTTTAGAATTGATTCTTGATCTCTCCCTAATATCACATTGCTGTGTAAATGGATCTCTAATATCACAGTGTTGTGTAAATGGATCTCTAATATCATAGTGTTTTGTAAATGGATCTCTAATATCATATTGTTGTGTAAATGGATCTCTAATATCATAGTGTTGTGTAAATGGATCTCTAACATCATATTGTTATGTAAATGGATCTCTAATATCATATTGTTGTGTAAATGGATCTCTAATATCATAGTGTTGTGTAAATGGATCTCTAATATCATATTGTTATGTAAATGGATCTCTAATATCACAGTGTTGTGTAAATGGATCTCTAATATCATATTGTTGTGTAAATGGATCTCTAATATCATAGTGTTGTGTAAATGGATCTCTAATATCATATTATTATGTAAATGGATCTCTAATATCACAGTGTTGTGTAAATGGATCTCTAATATCATATTGTTGTGTAAATGGATCTCTAAGATCATAGTGTTGTGTAAATGGATCTCTAATATCATATTGTTGTGTAAATGGATCTCTAATATCATATTGTTGTGTAAATGGATCTCTAAGATCATAGTGTTGTGTAAATGGATCTCTAATATAATATTGTTGTGTGAATGGATCTCTAATATCGTAGTGTCGTGTAAATGGATCTCTAATATCATATTGTTGTGTAAATGGATCTCTAATATCATGTTGTTGTGTAAATGGATCTTTAATATCATATTGTTGTGTAAATGGATCTCTAATATCATATTGTTGTGTAAATGGATCTCTAATATCATATTGTTGTGTAAATGGATCTCTAATATCATATTGTTGTGTAAATGGATCTCTAAAATCATATTGTTGTGTAAATGGATCTCTAATATCATATTGTTGTGTAAATGGATCTCTAATATCATATTGTTGTGTAAATGGATCTCTAATATCAAACTGCTGTAAAAATGAGAAATCTAGAGTATAGTATACACACTACGAAATTTTTTTGTTGTTGACTCTTGTAAATCTTTCACCAGTTTAAGAGTAATATCAACATAAATGGTTGTTCCTAATGAAGCTTTTTGATATCCAAATTAGCGCATAAAAAAATAGCATATTAGTTTTCGTCCCTTAAATTGATCTTCTTAGTCACTATTCGTCGAACAAGAATTCTTTCGGGTGTCTGTTTCGAGAATCAAGAAACAATTGATGATCATTAATTCTTTTAAAAGAAATCAAAGAACCGGAGGTGGATGAAATTCGTAATATTGCAATAAAATTCGTGGGGTTGTTCTTGTTGTTGGGGGGGGGGGGGGTTTGGGGGGGGGTTGTTGTTTTGGGGTTTTGTTCCATGGATAAACAAAGAGTGCAAATAAGCAAATACAAATTTAAGTCTTAAGCAAATATTTAGTTTATGTGGCCATAAGAACAAGTGTATTTATTGTGTGGCCCTGATTACGTCGCGTCCGTCAACAATTGCTATTTTAAAATTATTATCACACTTCACTAGACAAATTTCAAGCAAACTTGGAAGAAAGCATTCTGGCCTAAAACTATTTCACAGTTGTACGAAATACGCCAATTCACCATCAAATACGAGGATTATTTGTAAAGTCATGAATATTTTGTTATAACTTTTTTTCTTTTTTTGAACCTGCCAATAAATGTAACGCCGATCGATAGACAAAATAACGTTCTGTACAATGATCTGCAGCTGCACGTGCAGCAGGCCTGACACCTGGTGATATATGCGTTTAACCTAACATAGGTAAATGACAGTAACCTAAAAATGTCGGAGAAGGCGAGCATGTTTGCTAGGGAGCAAAAAGCATAATGTAAAAACCGGGCGTTCTTAGGGTACTTTCAGACAGATATCAAGGCCGACTTGGATAAAGTTTACGGATGTAATTTGCTGTTATACCATAGAATTATGAAGTGGTTTCATCGTTTTAAAGATGGTCACGAATCCATTGAAGATGACGCACGTTCTGGAAAACCGCTGATCAGTGAGCGGGAAGTGGCTGCTGTGAAGGGGTCAGTTGATGAAGATGCTCAATGCAAAGTACAATATATTTTTATTGTCACGGGCATTAATTCGTCATCTGCATTTAATATATTGAACAATTATTTGAAGCTCAGAAAAGTTTGTGCAAGATGGGTCCCGCATTTGTTGACGGCTGTTCAAAAACAGACTTGAGTTGAAATTGCCAAACAGCTACTCGCCAAATATGAAAAGAGGTACAAGAGACGTTTGAATGAGATTGTCACAGGTGATGACATATGTATTTACTTTGTGTAACCCGACTCAAGAGAAAATAATAAAGTTTGGATCGGAGAAAACAAGTAGAGACCACAAATCGATCGACGCAGTTGGACAATCAAGAGAGCTTTATACGCGTTACCTGTGCCTGACTCTACACGTGTGACTGGACATTTGCATGCCTCAAAAGTCTTGTCAAAAGTTGTGGAACACTACCGAATCAACAGACCGTGCACAGCTACCTGAGGTATCCATCTACTCCATGACATCGCACCTGCGCATAAATCCGCCGTCGTGACAGATTTCCTGAAGTAGCACAGCACAGACCCTTTCCTCCATTCAGCCCCGATTTAGCTCCAAGTGATTTGGGGCTGAATCCTGTCATCAAAGATTCTCTGAGGGGCAAAAGATTTGAAAGCCGCCATGCGACTAGGAGTGCATTTTTTCTAGTATTTGAATAACATACCAAACAGTGAATACAAAATGGCATTTAATAATTTGAGGTTTTAAAGTTGTACAAATAATGACTATCCATCCAATATGGCCGCCGTTACTAAAAATAAAAATCTTTTAACTGCCAAAAATATCAAAAACCGCTAAAACGAATTTCATAAAATTGACAGAAACCATCCTGACATAAAGGCCTTTAAAACTGTTACAAAATGTAACTCTCAGTTATTATGTATATTAATTTTTTAGCACGAGTGTGCTCTAGGTTAGTTCGTACTTTAACACCTGCTTTGTCACAAGGCGAAATATAAATATCTTTTTGTGGGAGAAAGTTCTGCTTTTTAGTAGTAGCGGAGGTTGCACAACGTGAAAAATTTTGAAAGTAAAGTCGCTCAAGGAAATGAATAAATTTGTTAAATCTGTCCGTTTATGACATGTATGTTATCAACCTCACCCTAAGCAATTATGCTAACTATGTGTCGTGTGTATAAAGTAACCTTCTTAAAATCTTGCAGAAGTAAATTGTTTCCATTGCCTTGCGTTTGTTTCACTGATGACCAATTTTTATGGCGTATGGATTAATACGGAAAAATCAGTTTCACCGGTGAGTTTTTCATTGATGTAATAATGCATTTGTATCTTGCGAATAATCACATTAGTTCTTTTTGATTTTTATTTTTCATCTCCTTGACTTTTGTTAGTTTTTTGAAAATATTTTCTTGAATCTCATTGATGTAACAGTAATTCTTTTTATTCTTTTTATTCTTTTTATTTCTTTTTATTCTTTTTATTCTTTTTATTCAGCTGTGTTTGAAATGTGAATCAGCAACATAAGATAACAAATGCCTAACCATGTTGCCCTTATTTTAGGACTGTTACCCTTTCCTTTGATGCTGTTTATTGGTGTGATGAATCGTGCAATCAATTCCCTTGTTCCAACTGACTATGTAAAACTCAGTCCTTACAAGTATATTGTCAACACCTCATTCTGTAGTTTATGTTTTGATTAGTCAGGTCAACTGCGGTCACAGTGCTCTGATTAAGTCAACCCAGATGTGCTATTAAAGAAGCGTATAATATGAGTAACCCATGAACAGCTGTATCAGGACGGACTAATTATAATATCACATCATTTGTGGCATTGACTTATTGTATCTCGTCTCTCTTTCATTATCTCATTATCTTCTTTCTTATTAGATAGTATACATTCATTAATATAATTTTTCTTCTGTAACATCGTTTTGTGTTTGTTTGGTTGGTTTTTTATTTTTTTATTTATTTATTTTTTTATTTCTTTGCACCACACAAACGATAATTAATTAAATGTTAGCATTGAACACTACGTTACGTTTGGGGCGTTTGTGTCATGCCAAAAAATCAGGAAAAATGTTCCATTTCCGTCTGCCTCGTAGAGCATAGGCACCTCGCAGCGAAGCTTGACCGAGCGTTTAGCCAAATTTGTTTTCAAGGAGTACATCGGAAAAGGGGTTACAATATTCTCCTGTTTACTTTACTTGTTCTTGCGTCAGTGTATCTGCAGTTTTATCATCCTCTGAACTCTCTGTAAGAGAAATTAGGAAATTGCATGTTATATCGTCCACAAAGTCATCACTTGGAGTGTGTGAGATTGCGATGAGAACGGCTAGACACGTAAGAATCTCTTCTTTTGGCACTTCTTTAAGATCCTGACGATCAACCAATGGCCTTAACATACTGATGTAGTAACTTTTTATCTTACCTTAGCTCAACTTGAGATCATAATTCATGGGGGTCTGTTGTTTACAACTTCCAAAGGACCTTTCTACTGAGCGAGTAGTTTGCTGCTAGCTGTGTTAAACAAGATCAATGCTTTCTGCACTGCTATGGAGTTCCTTTTTCCTGGCCCTTCTATCATCATAGTTCTTCTGTGTGTTCTTACTTTTCCCTGTATTACTGTTTTCCAGGTCTTTGATTCTGGTTAGACGACCTTTCAGCTCCAATATTAAACTTAATACTGATGTTGGGAGCTCTTTCTGTTATAAAATATGTGTCTTCCGTTGCTTCCTTCAGTACGGCAAGCGGTCCAGGAACATGTCTGCCGTAAAGTAGCTCAAGTGAAGAAAAATCAAGTGGCCTATCCGCCATCAAAAAAGTCTGTCGTTACTAAAAATAGAAACGTTTTCTCAAAAACTACCGAAAATAATTTTATTTAATTTAGCAGAAACCATCCTGGTACAATGTCCTTTATACTGATCGGCAATAAAATATGGCCACCGTTTATAAAATAGAAAAACTTTTAACAGGATTTGATTCAGTGTCATAGAAAACATCCTCACATAAAGATTTTAAAGTTTTGTATAAATGATGACTATCTGCCATCAAATATGTCCGCTGTTATTAGAAATAGACACAATCTTTAAACAGCATTTTCAACATCAAGCTAAACGAAATAAGACGAAGCTTGAGAGGAAGCATTCTCGCATAAGCGCTTCAAATTTGGACAAATTGACGTCGATCCGCCATTAAATATAGCCACTGATACTACAAATCGAAAAACATTTAAGCAACTTCTTCTTAAAAACAGCAGAACAACTTTAACCTAACTAGACAGAAAGAATTATCTCATTTTTGCTTTTAAATTGGGACGACTGATGCCTATCTGCCATCAGAACATGGGAGCCCTTACTAAAAATAGTAAAGCCTTTAAACAACGTTGTTTTGAAAAGCAGCAGAACAGAAAGAACCCTAGTATGACTACCTTTCAAGTTTGCTTAAATAACGCCAATCTGTAATTTAAAATGGCCGCCGTTACTAAAAATAGAACATAAACTGTAATTGTAAACAACCATCGTACTTACCCAGATATTTTGGTCATTTAGATGCCAGCCAGGTGAGCCATATCAGGCTCACATGGACCTCTTATTGTACAATGATAATTTCTGTAGCAAGTCGTTCCTTTCAACAATTAGTCGCTAATAAGTGAAATTACAGCCTCATAAAGGATAATGGCATGCAATTCTATACCGATTCATAGGTTGAATTGGATCTCTGGGTTTTAGTTAGATTTGAAAATTTAAAAACAAATATCTACCGAAAAGTGAGTGTGGAGTAAACAAAAAGAGGACCTAGTCAATGCGAATACCGTACTAATCAGAAACTGGTCACTTTTCGATGCACCAGATAAACTTCTAACTTACAGATTTCACAATGGTGTGCTATGAGACACAGGAACATCAAGTATAATCTTGTGCATCAACATTGGGTTCTATATCCTGTCTAAATTAACGACATTGACTTCAAAATTTTGTATACAGCAAAGTTTGCAAGATAGTTGAATCCTTAGTTGGGAATTTATCAGGAAATGAAATGACGTATTCTGCATATTTCCCTGATAAACAGAGAAGCAATTATTTTATTTTTTTTTTTTTTTTTTTGGCTTCTTCTAATGGAGAGTAAAGAATTTCATACCACAGGAACTCAAAGATCCAATTTGATACAAAAATAAACAAACAAACCTATTTAAATAACACTTTTAAGGCATTCATTACGATTCTTTTTTGTCATGCGAATCTCGTGTACCTGTGGATTTGTTTGTCCCCTGTGTTACTTTTAACTGTCCCGTTGGCCGAAAAAAATGTATTAATGGAACGGTCCAGAGGGTTCAGTACATGGCACCCAAAAAAATAGTTATCTACAACCGTTTCAGTCTTGAGAACAGATTTGATGTCTGTCTCTAGACTGGGACAAATCGTGTAATAACTTAATTTCAAACATTCAGTGATGCCTGTTTCTAGACTGGAACAAATCGTGTAATGACTTAATTTCTAACATTCAGATTATACGTAAATATTAGCCTGCACTGACTGTCACCCACAATCCTGCTCATATGAAATAAATTATTTAAGACTCGGGTCATAAGAGGTCACCGAATTCACCAAGAAGATAAAGAAAAAAAACTATCAGGCGATGCATGCATTAATAATTGCCCATCAAATATTATATGTCTTTTTCGGTGGTATAGAGGCTTGGTACCTTGAAATTTGGAGACGTCACTTTGAGTAATTTTTATTCTCGCTTTCTGGTATACCCACGGCCTAAAAATAGCCTCTATGCATACTTGGCTGTTTGATACTAACGGTAGCCTCTATGCATACTTGGCTGTTTGATACTAACGGTAGCAAAAGCATGTGATTATTAATAGGTTAACTATGGCATATCGCTGCTATGAAAATGTGTAATCATCTGATTAGCCATAATACGATTATAACAAATAATGGACGAAGCCTCGAAAACCTAATTTAGAATTATTTTAAAATGTGTGCCTTGAAGTGATAACTTTGATCATTTATCTGATTAAAACGCGGCAATGAGGTATAAATGTATATGAGAGTAAGAACGAAGTAGAGAGAGACTTTTAACTCTGTTGCCAATATTATTTTTCTTATGGCATGCCTTTTTCCCTGTTAATAGAGAAAGAGATAATACTGCAATTATATTACTTAATTGAATACCTTTCGTTTCTGCATTAAATTATTTTCAAAATGTTTTCCTTTTAAAATACCTATCAATTAAAGAGAACCCGCATACAGTACGTGTCGAGGATTGTTTTGGTTGACTGCAGTGGTTTCATTTATCTGTCAGCGGTTTCTTTTAATGAACGACGGTTTCATCAATTACCGCTACAGAACACCTAATCTGATTACCTTAATTACGTTTTGACGACTATCCCAATATTAAATGTCCGGAAAGGATTCGGAACCGGATTGTGTTGTATATCAAGTCATGCTCGGATCATTATCCCTCCATGGTAACACACATTCTGTGCATATCTGATAAAACATTTTGTTTTGTTTTTTGTCACATCATTAATTTTTGTTCAGATACATGAACCCTTGTCTGAGTTATTAATCATAGCGAAATGTCTTTAAATACTCTGTCCAAAGAACTAATCATGCATGTCAGCTTTTGAAAATCAACCGTTGGCATGAAGGCCCTTGAAATCCCTTCATTGTGATTTAGATTACTACAGTTAAGGCCTCCTAGAGTAATTGTCAGACCGCGTATCTTGAGCTGGTAATGTAAGAGTAGAAGACAGACAATTCTATTTTATGGTGGAGTATTTCCTTTTGTTTCTCCTTTTTCTTTCACTTTTAAATACCTTCAATCGAAGAAAATGAATATTGTACTTGCATCAGAATATTACGTTTTACAGTGTTGGTTAAATTCTTTGTAGAAATCCATTCTTTTCGAAAGAATATTCCATTCAATTGTATCAACATTCAAGTTGGTCCGTGATTATATCACTGTTTCACATGACTTATATAATTTACTCTTGCCTATAATGTTTCGTTTGTCAATCTTTACAATTTCTATTAGATTACATCTGTATCTGTTTACCATTCTGTCAAGGAGAAACCTGAAGCACAATGATTATTTATATGTTTGCAACCTGAGGCACAATGGTTATTTGTACTTTTGCCGCCTCTTTTATGTTATTATAAAAGTTTTCTTTTGTTATTATATTCAATCTTGACTGGCAGTTGTTTAGACGAGAAATATTTGTTTCCCATCCCAGTTTTCTAAAACAAAACGATGTCTTTCTATTTCTCTCTCTCTCTCTCTTTCTCTCTCTCTCTCTCTCTCTCTCTCTCTCTCTCTCTCTCTCTCTCTCTCTCGCTATATATATATATATATATATATATATATATATATATATATATATATATATATATATATATATATATATATATATATATATATATATATAATTCACATTTCAGATTTCAGAGAGTAACCATACTTGAAAGTCTGGTACAATGAAAGTTTTAATACTGTAAATTTAGAAATTAATGTAAGATAGAGGTAAATTCCAACAACTCGACAATAAAGCAGTAACTAAGTTAAATAATCTTATTTTTAAAGTTCATTCATATGTAACTACAATAATTTTATTATTAGTTTTGTTGTTTAACCCCTTTCAGGTCGTATCAGTTGCAATTCGCTCTTTTTCCTCAAAGTACGAATGCATATTATTTGTGAGACGCATCAATTTCCAATTATTTAATATACATCAAAGTTAGACCTAATTTTCGATTCAGTCGTTTTTTTTGAGACCTTGCTTTTAGATTATAATGGTTAAAGACTATTTAAGACTTCTTTCTTTAAAAACAATTTATTGAACGGGATTTCATCTCACCTTGAGCATTATTTAGAAGCTATGTTGTTACGATATCCTGTTACGATTTAGAAGGGAATATTTTGTATGGAATACAGTACGTTACATTTAGTTTTTACATACCCATGTGTATGGAATACAGTACGTTACATCTATTTATTACATACCCATGCGTATGGAATACAGTACGTTACATCTATTTATTACATACCCATGCGTATGGAATACAATACTTTACATCTAGTTTTTACATACCATGCGTGTGGAATACAGTACGTTACATCTATTTATTACATACCCATGTGTATGGAATACAATACTTTACATCTATTTATTACATACCCATGCGTATGGAATACAGTACGTTACATCTATTTATTACATACCCATGTGTATGGAATACAATACGTTACATCTATTTATTACATACCCATGTGTATGGAATACAGTACGTTACATCTATTTATTACATACCCATGCGTATGGAATACAGTACGTTACATCTAGTTTTTACATACCCATGTGTATGGAATACAGTACGTTACATCTATTTATTACATACCCATGTGTATGGAATACAGTACGTTACATCTATTTATTACATACCCATGCGTATGGAATACAGTACGTTACATCTAGTTTTTACATACCCATGTGTATGGAATACAGTACGTTACATCTATTTATTACATACCCATGTGTATGGAATACAGTAGGTTACATCTATTTATTACATACCCATGTGTATGGAATACAGTACGTTACATCTAGTTATTGCATATCCATTTAATCTTGCATGGCTGATCTGGCGTTGATACAGATGTTCAGTCCGTATTTATCTTTTTCTGTTCTGTGCTTTGCAAAATACCATCTGAACTAAAACCTTCACAATGTGAATTAAGAATGCCATCTGAACTATCAAAACCTTCACAATGTGAATTAAGAGTGCCATCTGAACTATCAAAACCTTCACAATGTGAATTAAGAGTGCCATCTGAACTATCAAAACCTTCACATTGTGAATTAAGAATGCCATCTGAACTATCAAAACCTTCACAATGTGAATTAAGAGTGCCATCTGAACTATCAAAACCTTCACAATGTGAATTAAGAATGCCATCTGAACTATCAAAACCTTCACAATGTAAATTAAGAATGTCATCTGAACTATCAAAACCTTGACAATGTGAATTAAGAATGTCATCTAAACTATCAAAACCTTCACAATGTGAATTAAAGTTTGTTGTACTATATGCAGCAAATTCACAACTGACCGTCCTAAGTTTAGAATGAGGCATTCATCGGAAAATTCTGTTCGGATCGCCAAAACAGAGATTCGTGAATTCACTTCGTTCCTTATACGACCATTATATCGGTACCTATTTCAGCATCATTACACATGTAAGTGGCCTAATTTGCAACTCGAAATATTGAAATACCTTCCTAATGCTCAAAACATTCAATCGACAAGTAGATACTGAGGATCAAATTTGATCTATCCCATTTATTACACACCCATTTAATATTACACGGCTGATCTGGTGTTTTATACAGGTGTTCAATCCGTATTTCAGTGTCACATACCCATTTAATATTACACGGTTGATCTGGTGTTTTATATAGATGTTCAATCCGTATTTCAGTGTCACATACCCATTTAATATTACACGGTTGATCTGGTGTTTTATACACATGTTCAATCCGTATTTCGGTGTCACATACCCATTTAATATTACACGGTTGATCTGGTGTTTTATACAGATGTTCAATCCGTATTTCAGTATCATACACCCAGATTGGAATTACTTTGGTGTTTTCTCTAACGTCGGCACGTCGATATTTTTAGACACAGTGAATTGAACTTTTATAAACCCCAGTTCGTTTTGAATTGCATTCGTACTGTGAAGCTATATATATCGTGGAAGCGTAAAAGAGGGGTTATGTATTAAATACAATATAGTAAAAGAGGGGTTATGTATTAAATACAATATAGTAAAAGAGGGGTTATGTATTAAATACAATATAGTAAAAGAGGGGTTACGTATTAAATACAATATAGTAAAAGAGGGGTTATGTATTAAATACAACATAGTAAAAGAGGGGTTATGTATTAAATACAACATAGTAAAAGAGGGGTTATGTATTAAATACAATATAGTAAAAGAGGGGCTATGTATTAAATACAATATAGCATTAATGGAAGCGTAAAAGATGGGTTATGTATTAAATACAGCATAGCATTAATGGAAGCGTAAAACAAGGGTTATGTATTAATACAACATAGCATTCATATATTTTATTCTGAGTCGATGAAAGAACTCGTTTAATATGGCTTATGAATACATCTCGGCACAACAGGCTCGATGTGGCATATCAAACTCGTTATTTCTGCTGACTCAGAACAAAACACGCATGTAGTTTTGTGTATTTATCCTTTCAAATAGAATGTTTGGTATGCTACCTTAGATACCGTCTATACTCACGTATAAAACGAGTCAAAATGCAAAAAAACATTGACCCTGATCTGCCGTCGCATAATGCGCCGGCAGATCAGGATCTATGTTGTTTGTTCTACTGATTAGTCCTTACAAACTGCATAGACCCAGACCTGCTGGCGCATTATGCGACGGCAGATCTGGGTCTAAGCAGTTTACAGTTCTTATTGTCTTATACGCGAGTACAGACGGTACTCAACTATTTTAATGGCCTCGACACGACTTACAAAACTGTTTTGGTTGCTAGTCGTATCATTTCTGATAAAGTATAGTTGGATAAGACTTAGTCGATTTGTTAAACAACCACAATACAAGGCATAAAAGAACTTCATTAAATGTATTCTGCAGGTTTTGTCAATAGAGAGAAAAGGACACGTACCGACTTTTGTTCAGATGACAAATTGATTTAGTTTGGAATACTTCGTTCGCCTCCTCAATGGACACGAAATTTACCGACATCTTATCCTCCAATATAATTAAGATTATTGGTCGTGGAATGAATTAAAGGCGAAATATAGGTGTATGTACAGGACTGTATGGTGACAAGAGAGAATCTGAAAATAAAAGTGTCCACTTTAGTACAAAATGATCTTCTTGTCACTCTCATTACGATGTGTTTGCTTATAACATGATTTCAGACATCCTGAGGCCAAAAAATAATAAATTACTTCTGAGGAATTTAAATTCAATTGTTTGCCTTCTTACATGTATTTTGTATATGCTGCCTATCATTTCTCATAGTTTCTCATTTTATACACTTTTCAAATATAAATATGCAAATGAACAAGAAATCTCCTGTTGATGAATGAAGACAAACATTGATCCTACGAGGTACATTCACGTGGATTTTCTTTTTATTTGTTAATTGTTTGTTTGGTTTGGATTTTTAATGATTCTGTGCCTCACAATTTCTGCAGAGACTATTATCCTAGACATTGTTATGAGACTTCGAGACTGAATGTGTATAGGAGAGAGCGTGTGTGTGTGCATGTGTGTGTGAGAGAGAGAGAGAGAGAGAGAGAGAGAGAGAGAGAGAGAGAGAGAGAGAGAGAGAGAGAGAGAGAGATGGGGGGGGGGCTAATTTACTGTGGGAAGCTCTGTCTCTCGAACGGGATATACTTTCTACTACGATACGTCTGAGAAGGTCGTGATTCGTAGTCTCACCCCTGTCTAACTTTACACAGCAACTAAATATTTTATCGTCTGAGTTGAACATATTTAAGCTAGTCCTTCGACCCGTGCAAATGCATTTCTCAATAGATATTAACACAAAGCAAAACCGCACTTTGCTAAACTAAGCTTCGAGCTCACATTTAATTAAAGGAAGAAGCAATGCGCTGGTTCTAACGGATCGCTGTTTACATACAAGCCGGCTCCTCTTAATTAATCGTTCCAATCGATGACTTGATATGTTCGTGACGACAGTGGATGTGATTAAATGTGTTTTCATTCGATGACCCTCTCCTAAGTGTAGGGCATATTACTGAAGAAGGCATGTGCAATCGCGATAGGAATGCAGCATAAAATTATTCAGATCTATTTCCAACATAATTTTCCTCAAACAAATGTCGTTTTTGTTTCATGTTTGTTACTTAATTACAACTTTTGTATAGGGGAATTTGACCATTTGTACATGCTGCCTATCATTTCTCATGCACATTATAATTTCTGCCCTTTTTTTTTTTTTGGTTGGTATTGGCTATTTAATTATATAAAAATCAACGTGGGTAGTACACAATCATGACTAATAATATTACATAGGCAGCAATGTTGAATTATAGAATAAATACATACAATTAAATAACTTTTAAAAAATAATAGAGGGTGCATCTTGTGCACATGAGCCCAAGAAGTGCCCCGGGGGTGCATCCTGGGCAACCTGTACAACAAAATTGCAAACAAATTAAATTGAAATAAAAGCAGTAATTTTAATAACGAAAATGCAACAATACACGTAGTTTTAACTGCAAATTTTGTTTTTAAAAAGTAGGCTATGTTATAAAACATAATAATCCTATTCAAAAATAATAATTAAAGGTACAAAAGCCCAAGACGCACCCCCTGGTGCATCTTGGGCAACATGGATTAGGTGCATCTTAAGGCAAGCACCCTACGACAATCATCTGCCATTTTTTCACTGTATTTGATACAATTGTCTTTGTGTTTCATGGGCATTTGCTAGTGAATTACAGCCGTTTGAAATAAATAAACAATAACCTTGATGTCTTTAACAGTTAAACTGACAAATCCGAAAGTACAAAAATTTATAAACTTTAAAAAATTAAGAAAAACGCACCGTTTGTGTCCGCCCGACGTGATGTGTTGTTGACAACAGTTTAGTAGGTCAAAACGTGTATCATAACGATCTCTAGCGAATGGTAAATAAGTTTTACCTTATAAACTAACAGTTTGTTGTACATAAATAGGGGTGCGTCTTGGGCAGAGGGTGCGTCTTGGGCAAATTCACCTAGATCTTTGAAACATCCTCCCAAAATAGGTCTTCCCCGACTAACAAATATCGCAGACGATTTAGGTACATATGTTATATATTGTGACGAATCTGTAAACAACGTACTGTATATTTAAATCATTGTGATTTGTAACCCTTTATTCAAGGTAAAGATGAAACAAACCCGTTAAAAAAAAAATTGTTTTTATCAAACTGGCTTATTTAAATTGATAGCTGTAACTGAAGTGAACGTTTTCTGACACAATATATTGCATGATTATACTCTGCTGTAGCGTAATTCACCAGCTTATACAAAATTACGTACACGGAACATTTTGAAAATACTCTGCTAAATTTCATGCACATGATATTTAGCGGCATAGTATATTGTGTTTTTAAGGATCTATTTCACATGTATGGTATGTATAAGGTACATTCCAATTTCTTGCCTTGCAAATTAACTGGTTTATTCATTAATATGTTATGTCTTCTTCAAACGAAGCTAAACTCTGTTTATTGTATCCTGGAAGGGAACATAGCGTTTTGGCCGTTTGCTCGTGTCTCCGTTTGTTCATGTGTTCGTTCGCTCGTTACGCCTCTTGATGCTGATTTAATCTAGTTCTGTTTAGCGCTAAGCATCGCGAATAATATCCACGTCTATAGCTTACTGAATTTTCACTTGAACGTCTCGAAATGTAGCTAAAATTACCGAATTCGTTTCGCCCACGAATGATTTCAACACCATTTGTATCGGCATACAGAGCAAACACTACTCATTCGATACATACTGGAAAAGAGTGGTATTTGTACATGTAATTCGCCATGCTGGTTCTGGAGTTATCGAAGAGTCCATTTTTGATACAGGACAGACAAATCATATCATAAATAGACATTAAGTGAAGAATGAAAATAGTTTAAAGTAAATTAGATGATGCAGATGCAATTTGTTTACTTATGGCACGCGACGGTGATTGAAACCGAGTTTACCTATTCAAATGCATACGTTTACAGTGGAAACAACAAGGTTGGCCTTTTTAAGTCAAACTTGTCAAACGAACCACCCACTTCCCAAAAGCGAACTTTCCTAAGAAATATTCTGTATCCGCCCTTACATTATTTGTTCATTTCTTTCTCCCGATATTTAAACCTAATCATCCCACTTATATAAGATCACCATCTAGTGAAAATTCAATTATAATTGCGTTATACATGGGGATTATTATTTCATTTCTGATGTGTTAAGCGACAGTAAATATGTTGTCAGCACAAATAACAAGATGCAAACGGTGTCCACGTTATACGATGGTCAGTTGCAAAGAATGCCCCTTTTACACCTTTTTCCCTCCCAGTCTGAAGATTAACAAGTAGCTATGGATTAAAAAAATGTTTTCGAAGCTTATATAATTGTTCCTTTTTCTGAGGGAACATAGCTAGCTTTTGTATTAAAAAACTATATATATCCTGTTCTTAATTGTTTAATATATAAATTTATTAATTAGGATACAACCTATATCAAGGGAAAAAAAAGTACGCGTATTCCGGGAAAAAGGAACAATTATACAAGCTTCGAAAACATTTTTTAACTTACACCCGAATATCGAAAACAAAAATTATTGTTTTGGCCGTAAATTGCATGATTCCATCGTGTTTAATATTCTATTGATAAACTAAATGCATGAGCCCCGGCTCTCGGTTGAAAATTAGTCGCTACCTTCTTTGATTGAACGCTTTATCTAATGCAGTGAAAATGTATAAAATGAGTTCACAGACTAAACTGATCATTTTCTACAACGTGTCGAATATGTCACTGATGATATTTAAGTAAAAAAATTAGCAAGCATCTAATTTCTCTCATACAAGGCCTTATATTATGCATACTACTGGATCAAGTTTTTGATAAACTGGTAGCGCATACTAAACCAATCAAATGTAAACATTTCGAAAAATGAAAGTTACTTGTTAAAAAGCAGGAATTCAGTTTAATACATGACATTATACAATGTACTCTCATTTCTAGTATTCAGTAACCAAATATTTACCTGCTATTTCATTTGGTCCACGTGCTAGAGTCTGTTTTTAGAAACATCATTACCACAAAACAAGACTGTGCAATACTTTTTTTAATGGCTAAAATGTCGGGAGTGATATATCTGCTAGCCGATGACTATATGTATTGGGGTCTGTCTCGGAAAAATGCAGTATTTTTCTGCCTGCACCAGAAACTATCCATGGATTGACAAGTGATGAAAATTTTTAAGAAATCAATGTTAATTATTTCTAGAACGTTATTACCAGTCGATGAATAAGAAGACACATGTTACGAAGTTTAAAAAGAAAATATATCGCGACAGAACACTAATATCACATTCTGTTTCTAGCCGTTACTGATGCAGCTATTGTTTTGGATTCGCATCCACACACAATGGTTTTCCCAACTGGATAAAAGATAAATGCTCTATTCTTCCTGCACAATGAACAACGAAAAGGCAAAACCGTGTTCTTTTCTAGTGAATATTTGATGAGAGTATGATCATATTCAACTGACTCTCAAGAGGCCTTACAAGCGTTGTACTATTATTCATTTTAAGAGTTAAGAACTCTATTCGGAATCTCTTTAGATATTTTCTTTGTCATCTATCAAAGAGAAACCGACCATTTTAAATGACGCAGCTTGCTGGAAACTTCAGAAGTACTTGAAAAGAATACATAATATGATTACATTGCACTTTAATAGCGAGTTTAAGTATAATCAAGTTCACTGCGATTGGGTATTCATGACTTTCTGGTTTGATGAAAAATTGCTTTGATTAGTTGTTTGTGACAGATGTTAACGAAAGAAAAACAAATTCTTGAACAAATGTTCAGGAGTTATGTTCGGTAGTGACACTCTAATCATCTGAAACCCTGATCTTCACCAACTGTTTTCGTCAATGTGATAAGTGCTTCATCTAACAACAAAATACCCAGAATTAAGAAGGAACCACTTTTCTAGCATTTGCTCAATGCTGTGCAAAAACATGTTAATACTACTACTACTGTCACTACTAATAATAATAATATTACTACTACTACTAATACTACTACTACTACTACTACTAATATTACTACTACTACTACCATAGATAGATCGACAAAAATATTATTTCCCACATTTAAAAGCACAGAAGAAGACGCGTCAACAAGGATAGGGGGAAAGTTCGTTCACGTGAATACTTAACGGTTCAATGAATTAAAATATACAAGTTATCATCACACTATAATTGTATTATATTTTGTTCAACATATTATCTATTACACAACACAGTACAAGTTTATTACAGTTGCGTAGTTTGACAAATGTGGACCTCTAATTTTAAGTGAACTGATCATGTGTTGAATTCATGGATGTGCCCAATAATAATAATAATAATAATAATAATAATAATAATAATAATAATATAATGGCCACGTCTGAAAGAAAGCTATTCTGCTTAGACGAGGACTTAGAGAAGTGTCTTCAAGGTCCAACGCCATAGGAATCGGCCATATCTTGTGAAATGACATTTAAGAGCCTTACACCATCACAGGTTTAAACAATAGAAACAGTATAATTAGTAGTAGTAGAAACAGTGTTTGTTATAATAATAGTGTACTAATACTAACAGTAATTTAATAATAATTAACTATTATTGTTAGTATTATTATTCTTGTTGTTACAAGACTGACTCTCGTCATTGTCAATGTAATTATTATCATGATGTCCTAAACATGAAATTTTGTATACGGTTCAAAACGTAATATTAATAGTAACAATTTTTTGCATATATCTACTGCTCCAAAACACATCCGATTATTTTCCTTTTTCGTTTTTCTTTATACTGTTTCCACAGCTACGTCTGTAGGTGGCATTACTAACTTAACCACACCATTATCACAAAACCAAAAACAAAAAATGCAACAACCGCAAAAGCAAATTCAAAACAACTACTCATATCGCTACAACAGCCAACAATACTTTCATCGATGAAAGGGAAACTACTCACGAGAGCAACGATGATGATCCTAATAGTGCAAGCTTCCAAGGTTTCCACTATATTCAATGATTTAAGCTAAGTAATGGATAAAAGAGAACGCATTGAAGAGGACGCCTAATTACAGCTTGGTTATCACCTTTTCCACTGAATTTGTTTGGGTGTGTTTCGTTCCAATATATGGAAAAGACTTATTAATGTTACTTTGTTAAGGATTATTGGAGAAAACGAATTTTCCACTGCAGGATGAATGATAGATCTGTATGAGCATGACCAAAAAAAAAGGAATTGAAATAGCCTATTCATTTGCTCAACTAAACTACGATAAATTGCTTTTATTACAATTGTTGAAGGGTCGGAAATTCTATTAAGTTGTCTTATATTTGACTAGATACAGGATAACTATAAGACATTCAATTGACAAAGTTTTAACTTTAGACAGAATCATTTCCTGGGCCACCTGAGACTTTCAGGCAGTTGATGGACGTAGATCGAACAGATCATCAGGAAATCATGGCTTTTAAGTTGGAAGCCCTGACGTATATTTTATTCACAGTCTGGGTTAGTTGTAGGGTCCATGTGCATTATACTGCAAACACTATCATAAGTATGAGTCTGGATCTTACCCACCACTGTTAATCGCCGCTTTCCTGTCTCTTGTGATACAGGTACCAATGTGCATGAAAACAGTTTAAAAGTAAGGCGAGAGTTTAAGAAATAAAACAAACAAAAAATGAATCCCAGCCTTGATATATTTAGGTTAAAGCTAACATATTAAATGAATTTTATAGCATTGTACACAGTGATCAAATTCAATCATATTTTGCTAATTTTGATCTAAGAAATGTTTAGATCAATAGAACCAAGAATTGTTTGTTTGCTGTTGTTGGTGATTTTTTTTTTTTAAATTACCGGGACAAGACTATGATGGAGATTCCAAAAGTGGATACAAGGTTTAGTATCCAATCAATCTTACCATAAGACACTACCTAACAATAGTTTTCAGCATTTGTGAAGTTATAAATTTTGGGTTCCAAATCCTGACCAACATACAATAGTTTTTCGGAAAGATTGACTAGAAGAATAATACAACTCCTAAAGAATTCACATCCTAAAGTAAGAACATAAAATTCATAGCTGATCTATAAGTGTTTCTGACTAACATACGAAGCCGTCCGAAATAATGTCTTAAGTTAACCATCAGATATGGCAAGAGAAACTAGAAACAGACATCACCATCACGATACACTTCAAAATGTATACAAAATTTAGTAGTATTATTGACTAAAAGGGTCCATTTTTTGTTTCTTTCTAAACAGCAATGGAAAAGCAAACCATTGTATATCATTCATTATTTTACAAGCAGAGAATAGATTTTACTATAAAAATTGAATGTCCCTTTTCCGCGGAGCTTTAGTCAGGTGTTTATTTTATATGTCAGTGTTTGACCAAACATGACACTTTTCCCCACTTTAAACAAGTAAATGCTCTTTTTTGTCCGTCTAAAATGTTTGATAGTTTTTCTGATTCATCGGGTTCCTCGCTTTCAAACACACTAAAAATGAAATGGCAGTCATACAAATTTCGTGGTTATTTTTGTACTGGTTAAGCATTTTGGGATCATTTATATCGCAAATACTGAATTAATGGATTTCGTCTTACTGTCAATGTTGAATAAAAAAAACAACATTTTCTGCTGATGCGAAAGTTTCAGATAGTCAAATTGTACAATGCTTCAACCATTCTATAAGATGAAGCAATTTTATTAAAAGCGGCGCCATTTGTTTAGAAAGTAAGAAATTACGAGATATGGAGCACATGTAAATATATAACTTGTATGTCTAGTACACTATGTCTTTCTGTCTAGTGCACTATGTCTTTCTGTCTAGTACACTATGTCTTCCTGTCTAGTACACTATGTCTTTCTGTCTATTACACTATGTCTGTCTCTCTAGTACACTATGTATTCTGTCGAGTACAATATGTCTGTCTGTCTAGTACACTAGGTCTTTCTGTCTAGTACACTGTCTTTCTGTCTAGTACACTATGTCTGTCTGTCTTGTACACTATGTCTTTCTGTCTAGTACACTATGTATTTCTGTCTAGTACAATATGTCTGTCTGTCTAGTACACTATGTCTTTCTGTCTAGTACACTATGTCTTTCGTCAGGCTGCTTCCACTATGCAAATGTATATTCTTTGATACCATAAACGTTGAAGAACTGACATATGCGAATCAGTATTGTATGTATAGGGTTTAACGGCATATCAGCACCTTCTCATCTGAAACATCATCACTGGACACAATCTCAGTGTAGAAAGGTTGCCTCTATTAACCATCTCTTACGACATGCAGTGGGCGCATAGTGCCTATTCTATATGCCCGTGCCCGCGGGGCTCTTCGAATCAGTCCTTGGTTGACATGTAACTTATTGGCCTCATGGTGGTCACGCGTTCTTCCAATTATTTCATTTTCCTTGAGGCCGTTCGTGGCAGCTAGTGAGAAACAGGTAAAATGACTATGTCAATACCTATCAGTGTAAAGACCATATAAATAACTGTATATGTTTGTTGCAATCACACTTTTTGATGAAATTAAGAAACTTTTAAAGTGATTTGGCAACAGATACAGCCTGACTTCGCCGTCTCCCAAAACACAAATGACTACATTAAACTAGTATTGAGTAACCACAACATATCAGTATATATACAAAATATTTGATATATATGAATTTATGCTTGAAAATATGATTCATCAAACTTAATGAACAGGAAGTAACACACACTTTCAATGATACGGTTTGAGATTAAGAATAATAATTTCAAGTGCGTTACTACAATCTGTTTTTCGTGTGTTCATTTTTTTATTTGGCTTGTTGTTTATTCATGTTGTTGGCGTTTGACCAAGGGATTCACGGATCACGAAAGCGCTCAGGCTTGCAGAAAGTAGTCGTTGGACCCTGTTTGATGACTTATATAAGCCTTTGTCATGTAATTCATAAAACTAAAAGTTATTACTTCATAACATCAGAAAGGAACTATATGTACTTATGTATTCATGCATCCTACATGTGTGCTTTGACAAATATTTGTCAACAATCGTTAAAATATGGTTCGGTGAATAATTATTTGAAAGTATAAGAATTGAAGTTCATATAGAGGATTCATGAAGTGATGAAACTTGAAAATCGATTACATAATATGCATGAACGGCCTTCGCTAACTGACAGCAGAAACAGTGCAGTAGTTTATAAGTCCTCATGGTTCAGCTTTGTGGAATATATCTACGTTTGTGTGAGTGGGTCTGATGAATACCTGGAGCCCAAATAAATGCACGTCATTTAAGTACTTTGCACTTGCTCTTTGTAACGAGATTTAGTTACATTTGATCAACATAGAGATTTATACAACATTCGTTCACGCGTGTGTGGGAATAAAAAATCTCTTTATTCTGGCGCAAAACGGGTCGGGGATGACCCACGCTTATTTTAATAAAGAATATGGGATCTTCCGTCAGTCCTTTCGTCCGTTACCACGTCTTCAGCAAAACCTATGGGTGGAAATTTTGCGAACATTGATAGTTATTTTGCCCCTTGTGGTATCCATCTGCGAGAAGAGTGTTATCCTAGATCCGATCCCTGGAGTCACTTTGAGGGGGTCAAATGTCAAATATACAAGAATTTCAATTACCGTCTATACTCGCGTATAATATGGGTCCAAATGCAAACAACATAGACCCTTATCTTCCGTCGCATAATGCACCAGCAGATCAGGTTCTATGCTGTTTGCACTACTGATTAGTCCTTACAAACTGCATAGACCCAGATCTGCCGGAGCATTATGCGACGGCAGATCTGAGTCTATGCAGTTTGCAGTTGGTATCGATTTATACGTGAGTATAGACGGTATAATGACATTTTCGAATATTTTCTAACCAAACTTCATATATGCGACCATAGAAGGAACGCGCATTACCTATGCGACGGGTTACTCTCTGGGATTGGAGGTGAATACCGGCAGGGATGGGGTGGGGGTTGAAATGTGTAGTAAAAGGTGTTGAGATTTGCGATGATAAGTAATTGCCGTTGCTCTTTTTCCGGTTCTCAGATGCCAGTAAGCGGTTTTTTTTTTAAAAGTTACCCATGTACTATTGATGTAAAGCCATCGCGGCAGAACCCAATTGGAACCTTGGGAGTGCTACAAAATTTCACACTTTATTCATTTCACTCGACGTTATTAGTAGTCCAACACAATGAAGGCGAAAAAAACTCAACGACATACGTAGGCGCAACGTGCTTAATTACATACTGATCAACCAGATAAATTACCAGGTATAGCAAACACAGTATGACACTTTCACAACGCTTCAGGCACATCGAGATACCTGGTTTGATCACGTGATAAAATCACCTGTCCTTTTGTATGGTCATTAATTTATCATGGGTTACAGTACATACGGAAGCTGAAGGAAAAAGGAGGAATAACAAAATAAAAATGCATTTTTAGGTTGATATATAAAAACATTCAATTTCGACGCTTTTTTAAATAGCAGCCTCAGGTAATTGATAAAAGTACCCCATCGTCAGATTTCTAACAAATTATATGGAATATATGCATTCAAAATATGCAAAACATAAGTATGAAACTTGGACAGGGTCAGTTGAAAAAGTAACTACCGGAAAAATGCAAACCTGTTTAGCAAGTTTCTTTCCATAAAATTTAATTTGAAATCGGTATATTGTTAGAATAAAATGTGCAACAGTTTGCAACGATGATTTTATGTATTTTGACATACACGATTCAAACTTATTAACGCTTAGTGTTTTGTCTGGCGACTGCCACGAAAAGTACGTTGTCATTTCTAAGCCGTTCAAATGCGAAAAAGGTTTTAGTACACATTTGAAAAGGGAGCGGGAGGGGGAGGGGTGTCCGTAAGTAGTCACTTAATCAATTACTGGATATCTGTTCCACGTGTCCCATATGTAAACATTCCCTAAGCACATTTTTTGTGACTATTTCTCACTGAACACATAGATGACAGAAGCAGAAGTTTTTATTCTCTCAAAATTAAATCCAATCTAAATTACACAATGGACGCAGTGAAAGTATATAATTGATAATGTTATAGACTTTTTTTTTTATAAAAGTAACTTGAAGTAGTTCAACTTCAATAGTTCGACTATGGTCTCTATTAACGTAAGTACTCTAACCCTAATGGTTGTGAATATTCTTTGAATATTTCTTTTTTGGCGAAGAATAATTTTAAATTGTGACCATGGTGTGAACTCTTAGTATAAAAGCAGCTCAAACACCACGCCGTAAAAGTTAACAAATGTTGCCGGCAGCATGGAAGATGGATAATAACTAACATTTTTCTCATTGCCTGAAACAACCATGACAAGTGTAATTCCACTCCGTCAGTCTTTGTCGATAACTGTTCCCCTAACTACATTAAATTGTCCCAGGAGATAGTGACTCTATTAGATTATTGCTGCGGCTAGGATCTCAACCGCTGATCATAATTGCACCATTTTGGTAACATGCAAAAATGTTGTCAAAGTACACTCCGGATCTAAAGGTATCCAAACTATAATATTATAAAAGTAAGGAAAAATTACGTATGCGTATGCATATGCGTTTTCTGTTTTGTTGGTTTGCTTTCTGGTGACTTTTAATAAACTGGTATTAAATAGACATGGCGGATTTAATTTTTACTCAAGTACTACTAATCAGCCAGTTAAAATACTTTCCTGAATTAAAGTTTGGCTTTTATCAGTGTTACGACTCTATGGTCTAAGAAAAATGTAACAGAAAGAAAGTGAAACCAACAAATCAAGTAAAAAAAATCAACAAGCAATTTATTACTAGATAATTAAAATGAAAAATCAAAAAGTCACTTACAGTAATGTGTTTTGAAATCCTAATAATCCAATAAGAATGATTGTTCTAATCACAAGTCCTAAATATAGAATGTTCCTAATTCACGGCTGTGTCCTTGAATGTTATGATGTGCTAATGGTCTCCAAAGTCCTGATGTACTAGAAATCTTGATGTGCTGATGTCAAAATGAAGTATTCCAAAATATCTGAATAAGTTCACTTAAATTCCAAAATCATCAATTAAAAATCCAAAATCCAAAAGTTTATGAGCACTGTTATAATCCAATGAATATTTAAAATAATTCCTCTCTTAGAATTTGGAATGAATTTTCACAACTGTAATAGCTCTTTACAAGACTGATGGTAATGTCAAAACTGAACAAATGTCCACCAAACATGGTATATATAAAGATTGGTCACATGACAGAATGTTCTAGAACATGAGTCATCTTAATGGAACTTTTACTTGTAAACAAAAATCGACCTTGACCTTCAAATTGAGAAAACATATTGATCAAAACAACCTAATTCAAGGACACTAGTTAAACATGTTTTTCCTGATAACATTAAGATTTAAGCAAATATTAAAGTGAAGAAACATTTATAATTTCCTAAAACATTTATAATATTATATAAACATCATACATAACATCAGCATTGTCATAACAGTTAAATGTCCTACCTCAGTACACTTTGAGTCTATTATATTTATATAAACACTATAGAAAGGACATGGTGCCAGCCAGAAAAATGTCAAAGGCACTATTTGAAGGAAAATAGTATCGCGACGCGAACAATTGATGAACACAAGTATCATTTAAATGGCATACAGTGCAATAAATCTCTATCGCCAAAGATGATCAAAGAATTTTTTTTACGGAAAACAATTGCATTGTTTCATTTTCTGTAATTGCAACAAAGAATATTCACAACCGTTAAGGTTAGAGTACATATATTTATAGAGACCATAGTCGAATTATCAAAGTTTAACTTCTTCAAATGAGCGACTTTTTCAGCATGAACAAGATATAGCAATCAGATGGCTTACAGAAACAAAGATTCATTGGCGGGTTTTAGTGCTTTAAGTACCCTTTGTTTTCAAGATTACAAAAAGAATCCCTATGTTTGCCATTCTTCCTGCAAATGGATTTCATATTTAGGTCTTCAGTCACGATAATTTGATGTTATTTTTGTTCATATTTAGGACTTCAGTTGCGACAATTTGATGTCAAGTACCCTACTAAGAGTACGCTTTACGGTGTTCTCAGGGAAACAATAGGTAGTACAAGAGGAGTGACCTGGGTCGCGTGCGGGTCACGTGTGAGGGCTTAATAAATGTGAGAATAATTGTCCTTGGCTCAGCAGATCGTCTCTGTTTCTGTCTCTGCACCAGGCGGTTGTGTGAGTTAGGTGAGAAAAATGCGCATGACTGTGAGCTCTCGTTCCTAAACCAGAACTGAAGCATTGTCATGGTTTTATATCATTTCATCTTGCTAGTGAAGGTTTTTAAATATATACAATAGCGGTCCTTATTTTTACTAACTACAGCTAAATAAAGCTCTGATTTTATCGTCAATTAAAGTTTTTTCGGATTCAATGCTACGTAAATCCAACCGAATATTTGCGCCATGCAGTTTTTATTCTTGTTGTGTGTTTGATGTATAATCGGTATTTTCTTTCAATTTATGCTATTCGAAAAGAGATAATCATATGAATGGGTTGATGGGTGGGTACATGGATGGATGGGATGGTGGCTATGTGGATTGATAATGGGTGTATTGATGGTTGATGGATGGATGAACAGGCAGATTGCGGACGAGCATGAAAATTATCAGTTTTTGAATGAAAAGATTTGTATATATTTGTAGAACTGCGATGAAATGCAAATAAAGCATGTCCTAACTATTGTACAATTTTTACATCTCAGATTTTGTTTATATTTTATGTCCAAGCTACAGCACGTTATACCTACGACACAGTAGTAGTTATATGGGTCGGTACAGCGATACAAGTGTCGGTATGACGGTTATTGGAATTCAACATTAGGCGGCCATTTTTAAAAGATGTCGGTATGGAGGTTACGGGAATTTAATGTTGAAAACGTCTATAGATTTAACATTGTGGGGTCACTATAGCCGTTATGGGAATTAGCACTGCGGTAAATTTGGGTCACGATGGCGGTTATGGGAATTTAACATTGACATTATTGATCAAAACTCATTCTTACTGACGAACACCCATCTTGACGGATCAATAACCATTTCTACTACCCAAAACCCAGTCGTACCGACTAGTACACAACTCTACTAACCAATGCCCATCTTTAATGACAAACACCCAGTCTTACTGACCACAGCCCGACCTCACTGACCAACAATAAGTCTTACTGACCAATATACATCCTTACTGACCAAAACCCATCCTTACTGATCGAAGTCCATTGGCCTAGACTAAATGTCGTACTAAAATTCCGAAACGGATATGAAATTTACCAGTGATAAAGATAGAATCTAGAACATTTTATTAAATAGGCCGAGACTAAAAGCACTACTACAATTATGAAACTGACACGAAATTTAAATGAGACTAAAGAAAACTCTGAATAAAAAAATATGGCCTAGACGAAAAGTCATATTAAAATTTCTAAACTGACGCGTAATTCAGCCGAGACCAAAAAGAACTCCGGTATATTTTATTAAAATGGCCTTGACAAAATGTAATACTAAAATGATGAAACTGACACGAACCAGAGATAATTCAAGATATGGCCTAGACTAAAAGTCATATTATGAATCCAAACAAACAAATAATTTAGCAGAAATAAGATAGGAATAATATCATAAAATGGCCGACTAAAAATAATAAAATTCCGAAACTGAAATGGAATTTAGCGGAGAATAAAACAAATCCTGAATATTATATTAACAAGTCTATCCTAGACTAAAAGTCGTACTAAAGTACCGAAACTGAAATAGAATTTAGCACATACTAAAGCAACGGAATATTTTATTCAAATGTCAAAGACTAAAAATAACATTGAAAATATTGTTACAAACATTTTTTTTAATTTGCAAATTTAAAACGCATTTTGTTTACAAATCTTAAAATGATGCAAATACAGCAATTGTAAATATATTGAAATGTTTTAACATAAAAAGCAAAATAAAAAATTGAAAAAATTTATAAGTAAAAAGTTAATACAAAGGAAACTTAAAATGTAAAATATAGTGAAAATTTACAAATAGTAAATGAATTAACAAATTAAAAACTTTTAAAATGTTAAAAATATAATTTGTACAAAATACAAAAATAAATTGTAGAACAACATTTTTTTGAAAACAAACATGAGAAACATAAATTTTATAAATATAAGAACAAAATTAAAAATTGAAAATTAAAAATGTAAAAAAAAAAATTGAATACAAATGGGCGAGGGAAGGGTGCAGTCACTCATACACATATACACATATACACCTTTATGTCATTACACACAGACACACGGAAGGGGTAAATCATATACTTGTATTTACTATCTAACATACCATTGCACATGCAAAAGGAGTGTGGGGTATTTCAGTTTTGTTTTGAATACACGTAAGTCACACGTAAAGCATATGGGCCTTATGAGAATTGGACATGGGTAGCTCATATACTTAGACTTGCTATCAAATATACCATTACACATACAAAGGGAAGGGCTAGAGTATAGATTGACTTTTATTTTCTTCATACACATAATTTCATGTAAACACATACCCTCAAATACAGAGAATGGAAATTTTAATAGGAGTGGACAAATGGAATTAAGAGACGGACAAAGTCACATCTAAATACAGGCAATGACTTATTTTTGCAATCCAGTACTCACGCAAGCAAACAAACCGATGAGGGACGGTGGGAGGAAAAGAGGAAGCGAGAGACGAAAACCATGACAATCAGCGGTGAACAGATTGAACCTATTGCAAGTGGGGCGACTTCAGAAACCTTAAGTCTTTTGCATGATATCAATGCTGAACTGAAACAGTTAGGAGCCTAATACGAAATTTATTTGATCAAGCCTAAGAGAAAGAGATTGCACACAAACAAAACCATCCCTGACAACAGCCACCACTACTACCACGCCATCTACATGAGCGACAAAGACAGGGGCGACGGCGGCAACAAAAATCAGTAGTGGGAATCGGACAAGGAAAGGATTAAGACAACTGCAGTTAATGATGGATTGTGCATGAATGGGTTGACCCGTTTTTAAAGTTCGGTCCTTTTAAAGGCTACACATGTTCCTAGAAGCAGAAAAATAAATATATTGTTTCTCTTCACCCCCCCACCCCCCACCCACCCCCCCCCCCAAAAAAAAAAAAGATCCGCCCTTCCTCTCACTCTCTGGATCTGTGTAATGGTAAGAACGATGATATATAGGAATGAATGTATGAAGAGAAAAAATAGTTCCATACCCCTTGTTTGTTTGTATGCATATGTGGTGTTAGTAAGTAAGGAAGTGGGTTGGATTGAATAAATAAGTCTCAATTCCCTTCAATGGCTAGTGTAATTTTATGAATGTATATCTGTATGTTGGTATGTATGTGGATAGTGTATGTATGTATTAGTGCTCGTATCCACCCCCTGGGTAGTGTATGTATGTGTGCGTGCGTGCGTGCGTGCGTGCGTGCATATATATATGTATGTGTGGATCCAAGCATGAATGCATGCATGTATGTATGTATGTATGTATGTATGTATGTATGTATGTATGTATGTATGTATGTATGTATCTATGTATCTATGTATCTATGTATCTATGTATGTATGTATGTATGTATGTATGTATGTATGCATGTATGTATGTATGTGTGTCACTAACACGAGTTCTTAAAGACACACACTCATACATGCAAACAAAACAGAGGAAGTAATCATTGGTGAGAGTCATTCAAACTTATTAATGGACAAACAAACACGCATCTAAGGCCACAAATACAAACGAAATAGAGGATGGAATGGGAATAGGCGAGGATCACTCACACCTACTTATGGACAAAACAAACACACATTCTTTCTAACAAAGAAACAAACAAACAAACACATCCTTACAAACAAAGAAATAAACATACATCCTTATTAACAAACAATAAATACACATCCTTACATACAAACAAACATAGGGTAGGGACCATTTTGTTATAATATATACGTACATATCCCCTACCCTCCCTGATCGGTTTGTGTGTATGCGTGGGTGTTAGTTTGTAAAATAAATCATGATCTGTATTTAGATGTGACTTTTTCCGTCTCTCCATCTTATTGGTCAACATCTATTAAAATTCCTATTCCATGTGTTTCTGTGCATGTGTATTTGTATGAAAATGAATGTGTATATGAAGAACACAAAAACAAAAATATACCCGATGGCTTCCCTTCGAATGTTTGATGGTATGTTGGATAGTCAATATAAGTACTAGTATATGAGCTGACTCCCTTGTACTTGTATGTATAATGGTATATTGGATAGTAAGTCCAAGGAGATGAACATAAGTCACTTCCCTTTGTATGTGCAATAATATGTTGGATATTAAATATATGTATACGAACTTCCTCCCTTTGTATGTGAAATAATATGTTGGATATTAAATATATGTATACGAACTTCCTCCCTTTGTATGTGAAATAATATGTTGGATATTAAATATATGTATACGAACTTCCTCCCTTCCGTTTATATGTTGGATGGTATAATAAGTCTAAGTATATTAGCTACCCATGTTCTATTCCCAAAAGGTTTTAATTTTGCAATTTGTTACAATTGCCCAATTTTTTTATATATTCTGTTAAAATATTTACTTTCGCATTTGTAACTTTTGTAAAAAATGTTACAATTTGAAATTTTTATATATTTTTATGACTGTTTAACATTTTACATTTTATAATTTTTGGTTTTATATAATTTATTTTTTTAACTTGTTAATTTTATTATAACTTTAAAATCTTTTAATATTTGCTTATGTTTTTCACTGTGTTCTGATAGCATTAAAAAGTTAGTAACTTTCACATTTTTTAATTTTCAATTGTTAAATGTTTTATAATATTTTTTAACTTTAAATTGTTACAATTTTAAGTTTTTCTTGTTAATTCTTTTTGCAATTTGTTAACTTTTTATTTTTGTACTGATTAGGGCAATTTTCACATTTTGTTTATACTTTTTTTTTTTGTAACCCATTATCTTAAATTCCCATAACCGCTGTAGTGACCCCCAATGTTAAAACCTATGGACATTTTTAACATTGAATTCCCGTAACCACCACACCGATGGCCGTTTAATATTAAATTCCCATAACCACCATAACGACATTTTTACCGCTCTACCGACCCGCATAACTACTCTTAGTTAAAGGCTTCGAGTGGTCTCATATATACAAGAAACCGGAGAGCCAAGAAGCAACTATTAAGCCATCTGCTTTTGTAATTTCCATGAACTGTTTAAATATTTCAAGCTAGGATAATTGATTTTTTTACAAAGAACAAATAAACATTTTTGTAAGATATAAATCCGGCTTATTCAAATCAAGTTTCACATTTCCTGCGTTATTTGTTACAAATATTCGTCTACTTCATTATACATAGTGTTTAGAAACTAGACAATAGAAATTCTGTGGCAACTAGTGAGGCCCTTCTCCCTCCCAGCCAACCCCCATACGTTCAATTTACTACAAAACACCCCCAAACAAAACTTTCCGGTGGAAACCGTGAGGAATATACCTTTAGTTTTCTTACAAAGACAGGTGTATCTCAAACATCGAGATTGCTTGCTTGAACGAAATTGATTCGCTGATATAAAGCAAAGTGACTTATGTAAATTAAACACGTTGAGCACACAATATATGGCGTCGTAATGGTGTGCCATAAATGACTCCCATAATTTGTTTCAATTCCCATACAATAAACGATTATCAGCATGTCTCATAAATAACCTACCTCGTATTCAATGCATTATAATTGCATTAAATGTCACATTTGAACGTACTACCGGCCTTTTCAACAGAAAAAAAACCATGTCCCAGTGAATATATCACCTGTTATGTACTTAATTAAATTCACAACAATACACACAGGCACGAACACAAGTACTTGTGTTTTTGTGCATATGAGCGTGGGAGTTGAGGTTGGGTATGAAATTTTGTAGAAACCGTTCATAACAAATCCAAGGGACTAGTGAGATGTTTTCAATGGGGACAAATTGGAAACATCATATAAATATAAGCATTCTTTTTTATTCAACACACAAACTTTTATTTCGATGCATTTTATGAATATGCTTAATCAACGTTTCATATTGGGAAAAGAAATATCCTTCTAACGATCCCATTGATTTTGGCAATTTTGTGTCTTTACATTATTAGAACTTAACTTTTAGTAATCACTATATAGCCAGTATTGTGTTGACGTGCCGTTTAACCCTGTACATACATACATACATACATACATACATACATACATACATACATACATACATACATACATACATACATACATACGTACATACATACATATCCTTCCAATGAAATCGTTCCCACTCACTGATATTGGTCACTTGCAAACTTAAATGGTAGCTACTTTTTGGATTGACACCTAGCAGTAATAAATTAGTACCTTTCGTAAGCAACAAGCAAAGTACTTCGCTCTGTTCCTCTGTATATTTTAATACTTTCTGGTAAGTAATGTATGTGCATTGGCTGATTTAACACCAAATTTAGGTACATTTGTGGCACAGATCATCCAGAGAAAGCCACGGGTTAGAAGGTTAAGGGGGGGGGGGGGCTTTTTTTCTTTTTTTTGTAGCGGTATACTTATTTGTGAATGAGTATTTTTCCGCCTTCCTTTTACTTTTGGAAACCTTCATATCAATAAAATACATTTTGCGTCAATAAGATACATCTGCTGTCAAAATCTACTGTCAATAAGATGCATTTGCCCTCAAAATAAGTCTTGTCAAACAGCTCTTTTTTTATTTAGGAAACTAGATTTCCACCGCGAAGGGTTAGAGGTCAGAGTTGAGCAGCTTAGTACTGCATCGAAAATGGAAGAAAAGGTTTTCAATTCAAGATCTCGAGGATAAACGTTCCTAAACATAAATGATATTCACAAAATGTTCTTCCCGTCAATCTACAATACATACTGGACATGTAGAGATATTTTACAAAGTAAATACGGAAATGGAAAGAGTCTCACATTTGATTCATAAATGTGTCCTCATTTTACAAAACTGTCCTAAAATAGAACACATTTCATTCATAAATGTGTCCGCATTTTACAAAACTGTCCTGAAATAGAACACATTTCATTCATAAATGTGTCCCCAGTTTTGTAAAACTGTTCTGAAATAGAATTAAAATCTGCAGCAAAACCTATAAGACTGGCACATGCCAATATACACAATCATCGACTGCCCCAACTTATACAAGCACATTATCTAGTCATAAGACTAAGGGAGAAAACTTTTCATGAATGATTGTCCTAACCGCAATATGGCATAATCAGCTTCTAAATCTGTACTTTTGTAGCTGGTTACTTTTTGTGCCAAGTGAGCGATGACTTGCACTAGTGTGTTCTTTGATCTTCTCGTCACTTATTTGGTACACAGGTCCCGTAAATAAAAAAAATCGCATATCATTTTACGCACAGTGTAGCGTAGAAAACAAATGAAGTGGCTATATGCCGTTGTTTTTTTGTTTTATTTTTGGGTTTTGGGGTTTATTTTAGATGTTGTTTTTTTTTTTAAATTTATTTATAGAAATGCAGATAGCACATATTAATGCTTAAATTATCTTTTCGTTCTTGAATACCATGTAGCGACTTTATGCTCGTAAGCAAGTGGTTGTTTTCTCTAAACTTTATCTTTCGGCTGTAAACTTTAGCATGTAAACTTTAGAAAGACATACTTAAAGTCTTATTTGATTTGTGTTTGTTTTAAGTTGTATAATATATATTGATACCAAATTTGTTTCGAAGATCGTTAATTGATAATTCTGATATCGATATTTATTTTACAAGGAAAAAGAGTCTGAGTTTCAGTTATTTTTAACTTCGTGTAATCTCTGACCTGAAGTTATGTCGAAATCGATGTCAAATATTTCTCATTTTCTATTCCATATGCCACAGGTCATAATTGTAAACTAAATCGATGCGTTCCAGAATAATTGATCTCATGGTCTCTCTGTTTTTGCAGGTTGTAAAAGCACGAATAGACTTTATTATTCAGGAAAATAAACTAATTAATCACGTGAAAACCTACAGTTTTGGCAAATGCGCAACGGCTTCGAGTCACCCGCCGTTAGCTGATCTCAGCCGCGGAAAACAGCAGCACACAGCGCGTCTTTGGAGAACAATGATTTAGCTAAGGGCTTTCAAAAACTCTCTCTCTCTCTCTCTCTCTCTCTCTCTCTCTCTCTCTCTCTCTCTCTCTCTCTCTCTCTCTCTCTCCCCCCCCATTTGTTTATCTCTGTCTGTATTTGTTTCTATCAATGTATTTATTGATTAACTCTCTAATTTTATCTTCTTTCTAACCTTTTTCTCTGTCAGTCCTTTTATCTGTTTCTCATCGTCTCTATGTTTTTCCCCTTTCTTTGTCTTTCGCTCTCACACTTTCCTCTTCTTTTTACTACTACTACTACAACTACTACTAGTACTGCTACTATTAGTGCTACTACTACTACAGCTACTCTACTACTACTATTACTACTACTACTAGTAGTACTTGTACTACTACTAGTACTACTACTACTAATACTGCTAGTAGTACTACTACTAGTACCTGTACTACTGCTACTACTATTAGTACTACTACTACTACTACTACTAGTACTACTACTAGTACTTGTACTACTACTACAACTACTACTACTACTAGTACTACTACTACTTCTACTACAGCTACTCTACTATCGCCTGCTCTTCTTCTGCTTCTTCTTTTATTATTCTTATTCCTTAGTTAATATATTTGGTATATTATATCTGTGCCATTATATTTCTCCCTGTTCATTCTTTAAATTCAATTAGTTTTCTCTTTTATATTTCTTTTCTCAACTTTGATGATTTCCACCCCTCATCTCCTATATACTCGTCTTTATATTATTCGTTCTATTCATTTGTCTCTCTTTAATTTTATTTAGTGTATTGGATTTATTTTGCACTAACTTTTTAAATTGAGGAGTGAATGATAAATAAAATATGTTTTGATGACAACAGAGTTTGGGAAAATTTAAATTGACAGTGGCGACGATATATAATGACGAAATTGTGAACAAACTTACCAACAAAGATCTATTCTTGGTAACTTTGTGGTTTGAGAAGTTGTTACCTTCACTGGTTAGGTTAGTTCGGTTTAAACATTTTGTATTACCAGAGAAAATGTATTCAAGGCAAATGGGTCAGAAACAAGTTGCCCAAATTACTGGCACCTCCCCAATATAGAAGTATAAGCATGTAGGCAAGAGTTATACAGTCCAAAATTATCAACTTATATATATATATATATATATATATATATATATATATATATATATATATATATATATATATATATATATATTGTTATGTATGATGGTTATATACTATTATAAATATTTTAGGAAATTATAAATGTTTCTTGACTTTAATATATGCTCAAACTTTAATATTATGTATAAGGTTTACATGTTTAGCTATTGTCCTTGAATTAGGTTGTTTAATTAGTATTTGAGCTCAAGGACGCTTTTGGCAAACAAGTTGTTTATTTAATTTGAGGTCAGGGTTCATTTTGTTTACAGATAAAACTAGAATTTCCTTTAGATTTGTGTGTTAAAAGTCACATACACCATATAATTGTCTAGAATATTCTGTCATATGACCTATATTTATATATAGCGTGTTTAGTGGACAGTTTTTAGTTTTTCGACCTTACGGTCAGTCCGTAAAGTGTCATTACAGTTGTGAAAAATCATTCCAAATTCAGAGAGAGGAATTATGTAAAATATTAATTGGATTATACAACTGCTCATAGACTTTTGGATTTTGGCACATCAACATATTAAAGACTACCGGCATATCAGGGCATTAAAGACTATTGGCACATCAGCACATTCAAGGATACTGAAATTCATTCGGAAAATGAATTTATTTAGAACTTGTGATTAGGACACTTAGGATTATTGGATTATTTGGATTTTAATTCACGCTACTGTAAGCGTCTTTTGATTTTCATTTTAATTATCCAGAAATAAATTGCTTGTTGACTATTGCTTGATTTGTTGACTTCCCTTTTACAGTTTTGTTAGACCATAGCGTAGTAACAATATATATATATATATATATATATATATATATATATATATATATATATATGTGTGTGTGTGTGTGTGTATATATATATATATATATATATATATATATATATATATATATATATATATATGAGAGAGAGATAGAGAGAGAGAGCTTGGTGTGTTGCATTGGTATGGTGAAAAGTACTTTCTAATTAACTGACATTTAGTATATGTACATGAGATGAACATAGAATAGGAATATAAGTAATTGTTCTAACGACTAGTATCAATTATAATCTATTGTTTTGATAATGAGTTTATGCGTTTCCTTTCGAACAGATATGTTTTTGTTTTGTTTTTTTATATGAGTCATTTCCCAACAAAAAAGTAGCTTTACCAATATCGAAATTTACAATGGTGAGTTTCTGAAACAGTGTTATCATAATTATCATATAATCTGCATTCAAAAATGAAGTTTTTCTTTTTCTTTCGGATGCCTACTGGGACAGGTGTGATCAAGTAGTAAATTTACCCGAAACAGATCGTATTTAAAAGTATTGCATTTATGTCTCAGTCCTGATATTAAAAAAGAAGCTATACGATCGCCACAGACTTGGTATGAGGGAGCTGCAACAACGACTTTTATTATACTATTTTTAAACATTTTGATAGTAGCGCAGTTTCTAATCGATTAATGTAACTCGTTCTTTGTGTTTACCATGGATGGTAGGAAAGAGTTTTTAAAATAATGACGTACGACATCGAAATCGAACGAGATTGTTAGTGTTTTAGATTGCAGGATACTAATCGTGTGCGTAAGGTCTCTCGCGTAATCTGGGCATTGCCTGTTGACAATTTTATACATTTTACACAGATTTTGGGTGATCAGAATTGTAAGATTGCTAATATGTGCAAATAACTTTGAAATAAGATATATTTGCGGAATATTGACGAAACTTGAAGAATATATATAACCGGTTTCTGTGTAGAATTGTATAGAAAAGACAGCTTGCTTTCACCGAAGAGATAATGTAAACAGACTCAGTGGAAAAGATAAACGGTACATTGTAACGTATCTAAAAAAAATCCTCCCTTTAAGATCTATACTTATCTATTAGCAACCTTGCCATCAAAGAATATGGGTTTATATGTTCATATAATACTCAATACTAAGCATTACTGATGTTGAAGTGTTTGGACTGGAGATTTGAAAGGTAAACCTGCATGGACTCTAATAACGATACGATTGGTCTGTGTTTCGTCTGCATGGACTCTAATAACTATACGATTGGTCTGTGTTTCGTCTGCATGGACTCTAATAACTATACGATTGGTCTGTGTTTCGTCTGCATGGACTCTAATAACGATACGATTGGTCTGTGTTTCGTCTGCATGGACTCTAATAACGATACGATTGGTCTGTGTTTCGTCTGCATGGACTCTAGTAACGATACGATTGGTCTGTGTTTCGTCTGCATGGACTCTAATAACGATACGATTGGTCTGTGTTTCGTCTGCATGGACTCTAATAATGATACGATTGGTCTGTTTTTCGTCTGCATAGACTCTAATAACGATACGATTGGTCTAAGTTTCATCTGCCTATAAGTCAGAACTAAGCTATATAAAGTTTGTGAAAGAAATAAAAAATAATGATCTTATTTTGGGAGCAAGAGTAAAAGGTATCCTTATCTTAATTTAAAATTAAATTATTATCATTTATCCGCCCACGCTTGACAAGTTATCTGCGGATCTAACTTGTCGCATATTTTAATTCTCTTCGTGAATATGTTTATTTCCTTTCATTATAACATGTGTAGGAATTATAGGGCGCGGGCGTCGAAGGGGGCGGGTGTATCTACACGTTACTCACAGCTCATACTCTTCAGAATATACCGCTGCCTAAAGGCTGTTTTGACCCAATGGTCATCTAAACCGTCGTACATCGTATTTGCTCATTAATACACGAGTACATTGACTGGATCCTATCTTTTATCTATTATCTTAGATTGAAATCGAATCAAAAACGAGGTATAAACAACCAGACTATGTATCACGGTTCAGATGCGCTTCATTGTGACGTTATTGGTATATTGTGACGTCTGACATTTTCCGCTTACGTACGGGGGTGGAGGTGGAATGGGTGACCGCGTGGTCTAAGGCGCTTGCAGTTACAGATCACTGACATCTCACCTCTGTCGGCGTGGGTTCGAGTCTCAGGCTCGGCCAGCGTCGGTGTGTGAGAAAGCTTGCCAGTAGCTTCCCGTTGGTCGGTGGTTTCTTCCAGGGGTCTTCCCGGGTTCTTCCTCCACCAAACATACTGGCCCCAATGTATAGCCTATCATGTCCCGAAAAATAGCGTAAAACCCACACCAAAATCTTCACATTCTGCACTAAAGCTATTTTAGAGAAAATATCGCGGGAAATGCAATATGAATCAAGTGTGATGAAGGTATAAAAGCGTACGGTTTTCTCCCAGTGGCCTTTTACAACCAATGGCAGTGTTATTCTTATTCCAAAGGAAGGTAACCCACTGTGAGGAATTAGGTGAATGTGGAAGACTACCAGTCTGTAGCATGTTGACCTTATTTTCTGTTTGACTTAAAAAGAGGATCGGACTGGCGGCCTAGGGACACGGAGGGAAATCGCTGACAATTTCAGACACCAAGGCCCCCTGGAAAATCTCTGAATTTGCATGAGACATCGGTATGAGTCATTGTCCGTGACAGAAGCGACGATTTACAAAATTGCATGAGATTCAACTCAGTGGTTCGATATCTGTACAAGAGTTTTCAAAATAAGCTAGCAGAAGTCAAACTAATATTAATAGCATGGACATGTGAATCTGTTTATACCAATTAACCTAATTTACTGTATGGATAGTTATCTCGAAGTGATATATGATGTGTTCCATGTAGTCAGTGCAAGATATATTTGGTAAATGAACGTGTGAAATATGAGGTGGCATGAAAGTACGGGCATACGAATTGTTTTTTAACGGTATTATATAAAATGTCGTATTAGACTTTATGTGTTTTGGAAAAAAGCAATATTTTTCCTATCAACGTTAACAGAATTAATCAAACTTAAACCAGAGCGTACGTGTTAATCCGAAGGTGATGTGATGGACATATTTTGTTTAGCAAAATATCCCAACAATAAATTTAAATGTGTATAAAATATCTTTCTTGTGAGAAGAAAATAGGCGAAAACTGATTTCCACTTTCAAGTTCACACAGTACAGCATTTCTCTTAGTTCGTGTGCTGGGCGGGATTTTTATTTTTCTCAAAGACGGTATCGCTGATAATATCTTTAGATAAGATACAATGTAAAACAGGAAATTGTTACATTGTTATGCTAACTAGTCTGCAAAATGAACCGAAGCAGTCATTGTCAGTAGAACGCTCTGCAGGAAATATTAACACTATTTGTATTCTGCACACCTGATGCATTAACGGAAAACGAAATTTGTTTATATGTTATGGTTGATTTTACAACCATTGTTTATCCGTGCCCTGCACGTGTCTCAATAGCGAAACGCACGCGACAACATGGCACCGGGGTAGTAATTATGTTGATATCAGAAGTTGATCAAAGAACAACAGCAATTTAATAGTCAGCTAACTGTGAAGAATCGCCACCCCAGGGCAAAGGAGCAAAAAAAATGTTTATTTATGTAAAACCTCAAGAGAAACATTTTTTATCCGGGATGAATTTATATCATCAGATTTTTTTGTTTTATAAATGTACCGTCTTTTTCTGTTTTACTGACGTCAAGAGAAGATAACCTCTGGAGTATTTGGCTGAAGTGGACATGAAGTTTATACGTTCTTAGTTAAAATGGAATACTTGATGAATATTTTAGAATGCTCCTGATCACATATCTGGTGTAATATGTGGTTCGGGGAGAGGGGTGGTGGAGTCTATTCTTTAATAGAAGCGTTTAACTACTGCAATCCCACATACATGTATTTTGGTCAGTGGAGTCACACAAAGTTTCGCAACTACAAATGTACCTCCCTTTTTGTTTCAAAGCATACTATTTTTCAATTTTTTAAACGAATATTTCTTATTTTGCAATATATTCATCTGAACCTCCATCAATTAGGCAAATTATTACGGTGTTCATAATATCCAGTAACATTAGTCAGAACACATTGAACTACTATCAGTTAGATAGGATATTACTGTGTTCACAATGTCCAACAACAGATGTGTGAGAACACAGTGAACTTCTATCAGTTAGATAGGGTATTAATGTGTTCACAATGTCCAACAACCGATGTGTGAGAACACAGTGAACTTCTATCAGTTAGATAGGGTATTACTGTGTTCACAATGTCCAACAACAGATGTGTGAGAACACAGTGAACTTCTATCAGTTAGACAGAGTATTATTCTGTTTATAATCTCCAATAACAATGAACTTAAATCAGTTAGACAGGGTATTACTGTGTTCACAATGTCCAACAACAGATGTGTGAGAACACAGTGAACTTCCATCAGTTAGATGGGGTATCACAGTGTCTAATAATAGATGTTCGAGAACACAGTTTCCTGGCCATGGACACGGATTTTATTAAATCAAATCATATCAAAACTTGTATTGCATTACACACAAACAATGTTTACAGCAAACACAAATATAAAACCATTGTCACCTATAGGTAATCACATTTCTCTATTTACATGTATAATGTCACAGCTTAATTTTGTCTGGAGTATTAAATGAATCCACACGTACAGAACAGAAATATTAATTAATTGGTATGAATTGTGTTTCTGGACCTGGACATAATTAATGACACAAACTTCATAACTGACGTATAGCGCCAAATGAAACGAGAAACATATTTTCTTCTTTGTTCTGTATAATTGGCGTAATGTAATAAAACAAAATGATGATATTAGGATTCAATTGGGTGTAAATTACAAAAAATACATCACCTTTTTACGGTCAGTACTGTCATTACGAGCAGTTTAAATTATTTTCTAAATTTGATAATGACTGTTCTGAAATGTAAAATATTAATTCAAGACATAATTTTCAGCATCAAAATCTTATTTATTTTTCTGTCATTAAGAACGTTTCCTTGATTTATTGATATCCCTGTTCCATACTGATCCACATTTATTTGTTTCATGCACGAGAAGTTTCTGTTTGTCAAGGAATAATTTCCCCATATGTAAGTAAAACCTAACGTTTGTAATAATTATTTAATTTGATATGCCTAATTGTTTTCCCTTCATAGATTAGACCACTGTCTTTATCATGTTTACTAGTATTATAAACATCAAAGAAAAGGGAATCTTGCAATGAAATTATCTGTGTTCACAAAATATGACAAGTGATAAACAGGATTTAACTTTTTTATTATCTTTTTCTTTTTTTAATTTTTTTTTAAAAAAATTAAAAATTTCATTTGTAGTACAATTGCGATACTATATAACCTTAAAAATAGTAAGCTCTACTTCATATAAAATATACTTATGTCCGATGGTTAAACTTCAGGCATTCGTGCAATTACCTGCATATGACTTTAGTTTGCGTACAGCAATAGATAACACGTGCAGTTTAGATTCATAAGGGGCAAAATCGGAATTGAAGGAAAAATCCGACCTACAAACTTGCTACCACTATATTTTTTTTATTTTTATTTTTTTTTTATTTCTTTCTATGCTATTGTACCAATTTTCTAAGGTTTTGCTAATCAGGTAATCAAGATATAGACATTAATTAAAATGTAAACTGACAAGACCATGTTGACTCTATCCAGATAACCTGACCACACTCATTGTTCGACTCTATCAGTTAAAAAAAAAAAAACAAAATTACCACAAACCATGTGGGACGTCTATCCATGATAACCTGACCACACCATGTTGACTCTATCCAGATAAACCTGTACCAGTCTCCACGGTTGGACTCTATCCAGATAACCTGACCACACCATGTTGACTCTATCCAGATAACCTGACCACACCATGTTGACTCTATCCAGATAACCTGACAACACCACGTTGACTCTATCCAGAAAACCTGACCACACCACGTTGACTCTATCCAGATAACCTGACCACACCACGTTGACTCTATCCAGATAACCTGACCACACCACGTTGACTCTATCCAGATAACCTGACCACACCACGTTGACTCTATCCAGATAACCTGACCACACCATGTTGACTCTATCCAGATAACCTGACCACACCACGTTGACTCTATCCAGATAACCTGACCACACCACGTTGACTCTATCCAGATAACCTGACCACACCACGTTGACTCTATCCAGATAACCTGACCACACCATGTTGACTCTATCCAAATAACCTGACAACACCACGTTGACTCTATCCAGAAAACCTGACCACACCACGTTGACTCTATCCAGATAACCTGACCACACCATGTTGACTCTATCCAGATAACCTGACCACACCATGTTGGCTCTATCAAGATAACCTGACCACACCATGTTGGCTCTATCCAGATAACCTGACCACACCATGTTGATTCGATCCAGATAACCTGACCACACCACGTTGACTCTATCCAGATAACCTGACCACACCACGTTGACTCTATCCAGATAACCTGACCACACCATGTTGACTCTATCCAGATAACCTGACCACACCACGTTGACTCTATCCAGATAGATAACCTGACCACACCACGTTGACTCTATCCAGATAACCTGACCACACCACGTTGACTCTATCCAGATAACCTGACCACACCACGTTGACTCTATCCAGATAACCTGACCACACCACGTTGACTCTATCCAGAGAACCTGACCACACCATGTTGACTCTATCCAGATAACCTTACCACACCATGTTGACTCTATCCAGATAACCTGACCACACCACCGTTGAACTCTATCCAGATAACCTGACCACACCACGTTGACTCTATCCAGATAACCTGACCACACCACGTTGACTCTATCCAGATAACCTGACCACACACCACGTTGACTCTATCCAGATAACCTGACCACACCACGTTGACTCTATCCAGATAACCTGACCACACCACGTTGACTCTATCCAGATAACCTGACCACACCACGTTGACTCTATCCAGATAACCTGACCACACCACGATGACTCTATCCAGATAACCTGACCACACCACGTTGACTCTATCCAGATAGATAACCTGACCACACCACGTTGACTCTATCCAGATAACCTGACCACACCACGTTGACTCTATCCAGATAACCTGACCACACCACGTTGACTCTATCCAGATAACCTGACCACACCACGTTGACTCTATCCAGATAACCTGACCACACCATGTTGACTCTATCCAGATAACCTGACCACACCATGTTGACTCTATCCAGATAACCTGACCACACCACGTTGACTCTATCCAGATAACCTGACCACACACCACGTGACTCTATCCAGATAACCTGACCACACCACGTTGACTCTAGCCAGATAACCTGACAACACCACGTTGACTCTATCCAGATAACCTGGACCACACCACGTTGACTCTATCCAGATAACCTGACCACACCACGTTGACTCTATCCAGATAACCTGACCACACCAAGTTGACTCTATCCAGATAACCTGACCACACCACGTTGACTCTATCCAGATAACCTGACCACACCACGTTGACTCATCAGATAACACTGACCACCACGTTGACTCTATCCAGATAAGCTGACCACACCACGTTGACTCTATCCAGATAACCTGACCACACCCACGTTGACTCTATCCAGATAACCTGACCACACCAACGTTTGACTCTATCCAGATAACCTGACCACACCACGTTGACTCTATCCCAGATAACTGACCACACCATGTTGACTCTATCCAAATAACCTGACAACACCACGTTGACTCTATCCAGAAAACCTGACCACACCACGTTGACTCTATCCAGATAACCTGACCACACCATGTTGACTCTATCCAGATAACCTGACCACACCATGTTGGCTCTATCAAGATAACCTGACCACACCATGTTGGCTCTATCCAGATAACCTGACCACACCATGTTGATTCGATCCAGATAACCTGACCACACCACGTTGACTCTATCCAGATAACCTGACCACACCACGTTGACTCTATCCAGATAACCTGACCACACCACGTTGACTCTATCCAGATAACCTGACCACACCATGTTGACTCTATCCAGATAACCTGACCACACCACGTTGACTCTATCCAGATAGATAACCTGACCACACCACGTTGACTCTATCCAGATAACCTGACCACACCACGTTGACTCTATCCAGATAACCTGACCACACCACGTTGACTCTATCCAGATAACCTGACCACACCACGTTGACTCTATCCAGATAACCTGACCACACCATGTTGACTCTATCCAGATAACCTGACCACACCATGTTGACTCTATCCAGATAACCTGACCACACCATGTTGACTCTATCCAGATAACCTGACCACACCATGTTGACTCTATCCAGATAACCTGACCACACCACGTTGACTCTATCCAGATAACCTGACAACACCACGTTGACTCTATCCAGATAACCTGACCACACCACGTTGACTCTATCCAGATAACCTGACCACACCACGTTGACTCTATCCAGATAACCTGACCACACCACGTTGACTCCTATCCAGATAACCTGACCACACCACGTTGACTCTATCCAGATAACCTGACCACACCATGTTGACTCTATCCAAATAACCTGACCCACACCATGTTGACTCTATCCAGATAACCTGACCACACCACCGTTGTCTCTATCCAGATAACCTGACCACACCACGTTGACTCTATCCAGATAACCTGACCACACCACGTAGACTCTATCCAGATAACCGTGACCACACCACGTTGACTCTATCCAGATAACCTGACCAACCACGTTGACTCTATCCAGATAACTGAACCACACCACGTTGACTCTATCCAGATAACCTGACACACCCACGTTGACTCTATCCAGATAACCTGACACACCCACGTTGACTCTATCCAGATAACCTGACCACACCACGTTTGACTCTATCCAGATAACCTGAACCACACCACGTTGACCTCTATCCAGATAACCTGACCACACCACGTTGACTCTATCCAGATAACCTGACCACACCACGTTGGACTCTATCCAGATAACCTGACCACACCACGTTGACTCTATCCAGATAACCTGACCACACCACGTTGACCTCATCCAGATAACCTGACCACACCACGTTGACTCTATCCAGATAACCTGACCACACCACGTTGACTTCTATACAGATAACCTGACCACACCACGTTGACTCTATCCAGATAACCTGACCACACCACGTTGACTCTATCCAGATAACCTGACCACACCACGTTGACTCTATCCAGATAACCTGACACACCACGTTAGATAACCTGACCACACCACGTTGACTCTATCCAGATAACCTGACACACCACGTTGACTCTATCCAGATAACCTGACCACACCACGTTGACTCTATCCAGATAACCTGACACACCACGTTGACTCTATCCAGATAACCTTAACACACCACGTTGACTCTATCAAGATAACCCTCGCACCCACACCAAGTTGACTCGTATCCAGAATAACCTGACACACATGTTTGACTCTATCCAGATAAACCTGGACCACACCACGTTGACTCTATCCAGATAACCTGACCACACACCACGTTGACTCTTATCCCAGATAACCTGACCACACCACGTGGACTCTATCCAGATAACCTGACCACACCACGTCTGACTCTATCCAGATAACCTGACCACACCACGTTGACTCTATCCAGATAACGCTGACCACACCACGTTGACTCTATCCAGATAACCTGACCACACCACGTTGACTCTATCCAGATAACCTGACCACACCACGTTGACTCCAGATAACCTGACCACACCACGTTGACTCTATCCAGATAACATGACACACCACGTTGACTCTATCCAGATAAACCTGAACCACACCACGTTGACTCTATCCAGATACCTGACCACACCACGTTGTCTCTATCCAGATAACCTGACCACACCACGTTGACTCTATCCAGAATAACCTGACCACACCACGTTGACTCTATCCAGATAACCTGACCACACCACGTTGACACTATCCAGATAACCTGACCACACCACGTTGACTCTATCCAGATACACCTGACCACACCACGTTGACTCTATCCTGATAACCTGACCACACCACGTTGACTCTTCCTGATAACCTGTACACACCACGTTGACTCTATATCAGATAACCTGACCACACCAACGTTGACTCTATCCAGATAACCTGACGCGACACCACGTTGACATCTATCCAGATAACCCTGACCACACCACGTTGACCTCTTATCCAGATAACCTGACCACACCACGTTGACATCTTATCCAGATAACCTGACCAGCACCGACGTTGACATCTATCCTAGATAACCTGACCACCCACGTGACTTCTATCTCAGATAACCTGACCACAGCCACGTTGACATCTATCCAGATAACCTGACCAACACCGACGTTGACTCTATCCAGATAACCTGACCACACCTCACGTTGACTCTATCCAGATAACCCTGGACCACACCAAGTTGACATCTATCCAGATAACCTGACAACAACCATGTGACTCTATCCAGATAACCTGACCACACCACGTTGACTCTATCCAGATAACCTGACCACACCAGGTTGACTCTTCCAGATAACCTGACCACCACCACGTTGACTCTATCCAGATAACCTGACCACACCACGTTGACTCTATCCAGATAACCTGACCACACCACGTTGACTCTATCCAGATAACCTGACCACACCACGTTGACTCTATCCAGATAACCTGACCACACCACGTTGACTCTATCCAGATAACCTGACCACACCACGTTGACTCTATCCAGATAACCTGACCACACCACGTTGACTCTATCCAGATAACCTGACCACACCACGTTGACTCTATCCAGATAACCTGACCACACCAAGTTGACTCTATCCAGATAACCTGACCACACCATGTTGACTCTATCCAGATAACCTGACCACACCACGTTGACTCTATCCAGATAACCTGACCACACCACGTTGACTCTATCCAGATAACCTGACCACACCACGTTGACTCTATCCAGATAACCTGACCACACCACGTTGACTCTATCCAGATAACCTGACCACACCATGTTGACTCTATCCAGATAACCTGACCACACCACGTTGACTCTATCCAGATAACCTGACCACACCATGTTGACTCTATCCAGATAACCTGACCACACCATGTTGACTCTATCCAGATAACCTGACCACACCACGTTGACTCTATCCAGATAACCTGACCACACCACGTTGACTCTATCCAGATAACCTGACCACGTTGACTCTATCCAGATAACCTGACCACACCACGTTGACTCTATCCAGATAACCTGACCACACCATGTTGACTCTATCCAGATAACCTGACCACACCACGTTGACTCTATCCAGATAACCTGACCACACCACGTTGACTCTATCCAGATAACCTGACCACACCATGTTGACTCTATCCAGATAACCTGACCACACCACGTTGACTCTATCCAGATAACCTGACCACACCACGTTGACTCTATCCAGATAACCTGACCACACCACGTTGACTCTATCCAGATAACCTGACCGCACCACGTTGACTCTATCCAGATAACCTGACCGCACCACGTTGACTCTATCCAGATAACCTGACCACACCACATTGACTCTATCCAGATAACCTGACCACACCACGTTGACTCTATCCAGATAACCTGACCACACCACGTTGACTCTATCCAGATAACCTGACCACACCACGTTGACTCTATCCAGATAACCTGACCACACCACATTGACTCTATCCAGATAACCTGACCACACCACGTTGACTCTATCCAGATAACCTGACCACACCATGTTGACTCTATCCAGATAACCTGACCACACCACGTTGACTCTATCCAGAGTCTGAGACGAACTGAATCAACTCCCTTTCTCATTTGGTGACGTCACACCGACACATCTCGCTTGCGATAATGGTGGTGTGTACATTCCTCAGATTACGTCTACATTTTTTTTTTATCTACAATTTGTTGCTCACGCATATTTATTACGATTGACAATTAGCTATTCTTTGCTTTTATCGGTGGTGAATCGGTTTGTCATCACGCATAATTTTTTTCTCCAAAAAGTCGAAATAGAACGATCCACTTTTTTTTAATCATTATCCTGAACAGCGCGACAATAGCGCGTTTGGTTTTGCACTTCTGCTACCCCTGCTTCTAAACCGGGCTCTGGCATTTGCAAAGGTAGGTGGTCGCCAATCCAAGGTTGGTGGTTTTCTCCGGCATCTCCGATTTCCTCCACCGTAAAAGACCACATTGCGCCAATTTGAAGACTGTGAGAGTGCGTTTGTATAAGTTGAAGTGCTTGTTGTACAATCGATATAAAATAAATAAAGTTTAATTTTAATTTATCGATATAAAATAAATAAAGTTTAATTTTAATTTATCGATATAAAATAAATAAAGTTTAATTTTAATTTATCGATAAAGCTCATATGATACCTTAGCCCAGACTTTTGCTTTAAGATTTTAAGTCTCTGCGTGAATGCGAAAACAGAAAAAAAGCTTAATTATTTTTGTTGTTTGTTTATCCTTATAAAAACGTTTACTGCTATTCGCTTAGAATTAAATTTTAGGATATCATTCATTGGTTTCGACGTAGTAAACCTTGGGGTTAAGCGCACAAATATTAAGATAGATCTCAAAATTATAGAAGCTCTAACATTGTCGACAAGTTCACGTTTTAGGCTAATTCAATTTATTTCTTTTACACAACGTTTCCATCATGTTCTGTGAGACAGGGGATTGATTAGGCAAACCCTTTCTTGGCGTAATTCTATTAACACGCCTTGTCTGGGAAGCCGCTTTTCTATATACATAAGCGATCGACAAGTTGACACGCCGTTTCTAACAGTCTGGACATGGTACAAAATTGAACCAGTTGATGAAGCTTGTGCAGGTGACAAGAGCTTACGTGGTAGAATCAGGTTTCTTTAATTGCATAATTATGTGACAAGTACATAAGTATGAAAGACAAAAAAAGTTGACTTTAGTTCACAGTATTTGGTACTGAACAGAAGGTCAAAGCAAGCACGTGATATTTGTGCAGGAACACCAAAACACTGTAACTTCTAAAAACTACATATGCAGATCCAGGTGAAACAAATTTGTGTCGAAAAAAATATTAGAGCAAATCAACAAATACACGCTTTGTACCCAACTCCAATCCCTTACAATGGTATTTTAATCTAATTCCATTCACTTTACCATTGACCGTGTAAATGAAACAATAAGCATATCAAAAGCAGAGATATTTGTATTCATATGGTCTTAATGTACATAATCCATACATATTTATCCATGGATTTATGTTCCATAAATAATTTCTCGCGATAATCCCGGAGAGGGCAAAATTTTAGTTTGATGCGCCATTAAAATAGATAAAATCGATAAAGTTAAAGCTGTATTCCCTCCCAAAAATGCTAATTTAAAAAAAATGACATGACATGATTTTTTGGCTCTCTAAATGAAGAATAATAAAAAATATTTTTCACAATGTACACGAAAGGAAAAAAAGTCAAGACAAAAAAAGGGAGGAATTACACAGGGCGCCCGTACGGTCGGGCAGATGCGATAACCTGCAAATAAGTTTGAGGATAACTTCCAGTACTTTGATTGTCACGCACGCATATCACAATATAAACAAGCCGGCGAAAGGGTCAGCGTACAACATGCAACTGAACACAGTCCAATCATAATTAATTTGATGACTGATTAAACCAAGTGTAGATGGTGTGCTCTTACTGTCTTGAGTCACTACCAGATGATTTGTGACGGACCTAAAACCTATTTTGCATCAAAATATTTACTAGACCTAACCGACATGCAAGACATACATCTGAAGAAAGCGACTCTCAATTCAGAAACTAACACTTCAATCAGTAAAATAAGTACTATTTTTAGTTTGCAACACAGGGTTTCTCAAAATCAACACAAGCAGTATTAAACAATCGGGGTGGATTTTGCTGGTAAAACGTTTTTCATAAGCACAGCATGCTTGTATCATTAATTAAAAAGTTGGTTAGGGGCGAATGCATCTTTTAAAAAGAAAGATCCGAAACATCTCAGGTCGTTCTTTGCTCCAGCGGGAAAACTCGGTGAAATTTTTGCACATTGGCATTAAGTCGGGCAATTAACTCACGATGCTTCAGATGTACTGGAAATTATTAAATTATTTACATTGGCATATATATATATATATATATATATATATATATATATATATATATATATATATATATATATATATATATATACAGGGCCGGATTAAGACCTTTAGAAGTCCTAAGCACTGAAAAGAGTATGGTGCCCCCCCCCCCCCCAATGTAATTAACATATAATTTCTCTTTTTCTTTTTATTTTTTTTATTTTTTTAGTGCCCCTGCTTTGCTGGTGCCCTAAGCAGGTGATTTGTCTGCCTATTCGGTAATCCAGCACTGGATATATATATATATATATATATATATATATATATAGATATATATATATATATATATATATATATATATATATATATGTATATATATTTATTTATTTATGTATACATGTACATACATATATATAGATAGATAGATATATATATATATGTGTGTGTGTGTGTTTCTGACGGCAAAACTGAATTCAGAACTACACAATCCATTATTTTACAGTGGACTAGTAGCCAAGGGAAATCTTTCCCTCCGCCTTCCCCGGTGTAAATATTCTGTCTACCAACACAAAATATTTTCCAGATGAAACCATGTAATCATTTAGCCACGTCGCGAATTGTCATTTTTATAAGAATCAATACATGAACACATAGGATTCCGACCATGTAAACCCAGAACTCTAAATCGGGAAAATATCGGTATAGTCACGCTCTGCAAACAACCTTCTCGCTACTTGCGAAGTCTTTGCACCAGAAGCTGGAATTCTGCCCTCATTCAGCCTTATGCGGGTTAAATAAACAGTGCGCTTAAATTAAGTGAAATGATACGAATCTTGTTTCTATTTCAGCGTGATACGACATTTGCATGTGGTTTCCCTTGCAGTCAGGGTAGGATTACGGCACATGTATAGACAATGAGGTTCTAATTCATAATTTCTTTAAAAATTAGATTAAATCCATTTGCCATTTGCTAAGAATGTAGAAACACTTTCATTGTCAAAAGAAAGCTGGTCAAAATTAATCTTTTATAATGCACCGGATCTTGTAAGAGATCGTTTTTGTCAATGAAAAATTATAGAGGAAACAAACACGACAAAACAATGTTTCCGAATGCACCGGATCTTGAACATGTCGTTTTCATGACAAGCACGCTGCAGCAAGTCTGAGAAAGTCTCAGACTTGCTGTAGTAAGCTATGTTATGTTTTGTTTCCTTTCTCTCTCACTCTCTCACTCTCTCTCTCTCTCTCTCTCTCTCTCTCTCTATATATATATATATATATATATATATATATATATATATATATATATATATATATATATGCTCTTACTACATAAAAATGTATTGATGTAATGTTGTGCACTGGCCCATAATACATAAAAATGTATTGATGTAATGTTGGTCACTGGCCCATAATACATAACAAATGTAACATATAACAATAATAGGCATGTGAGTCCGATGGAAAAATATATGCAGAAACAAATACTGAACTATGTGGTTATTACTGAACCGAGTGTACGTTACAAGATTCTGGGAGTTCCTTTCTATGTTCAAGTTCGTATAAACAAGTATAAATATCGAGTTCAATGTACATATGAAACTACTTTGCAGAGCAGATAAATATTTCTCCTCTAAAAGGTGTAAATAAGGATATATATATATAATGACAGCAATATCATCAAACAGGTTACTGACACCAACATCAACAAAACAGGTTAATGACACCAAAATCATCAAACAGGTTAATGACACCAAAATCATCAACCGTGTTAGACAGTTACAATTTGTTTCAAGCAGGAATTGAACTAGTGTCGCGAGTATCGCAAAGCTCTAATGCATCAGCACTCTAAAAGAGGACGTACCAAGGTCTAATGCATCAGCACTCTAAAAGAGGACTTACCAAGGTCTAATGCATCAGCACTCTAAAAGAGGATGTAACAAGGTCTAATGCAACAGCACCCTAAAAGACGACGTAACAAGGTCTAATGCATCAGCACTCTAAAAGAGGACGTAACAAGGTCTAATGCAACAGCACCCTAAAAGAGGACGTACCAAGGTCGAAAGTAAGGACTCGAGGTGCATGGAGAACTCACTTTCAAGGAATTTAACACTCAGCTATACGTACCAACATTTGGATTTCTATTTAGAAATGCAAACTATATACATGAAATTATAATTTTAAATAGACACCTCTATATCACAGAGAGAAGGAAACGTTTGTGCCAATAATCCCACTTGAGACATAGGCGATAGGTGACGTTACTGGCGTCACTATCCAGATAAGAAGGAACAAGATTCGAACTGTCATATCAGCTCAGAAATCTATTAAACAAATCAATGATCCACGTCATATCAGCTCAGAAATCTATTAAACAAATCAATGATCCACGTCATTTTAGTTACAATGATCCACGTCATTTTAGTTATAATGATCCACGTCATTTTAGTTATGAGTCAATGTTTCATGAAGCTTTATTATAGTGTCGTACAAAAAATGCTTAAGTATATAAATCTGTAAAAATTCTGTTAAAATTAGTAGACAATACAATATGGAAAAACCGAATACAGAAAATACATACAAACTCTTAATCTACCAGGAGAGTTTTCTTTATTCGTTGCAAGAGCAAGCCGGTATTATTGTTATTGCATTCTGCCACCGTTTTTGCTTTTGCTGCAGGAGTTATTTTTGTTTGTGAAAAAACTTTCTTTTTATATTTTCTAAAACAGAGAAAATTTATCGACGTGGATTACTTAGCATAGATTTGTTCCCAACATCACACTTCGGTAATTATATCGAAACAATTTAATCAAAGTATTCCACCTTGGTCGAAAACTGTTTTAAAATGTAAACAAAGTGTGACTGTTTGGTTATTTTAAGTTGATCCTTGCATGAAATATTTGTAAATTGATATCTAATTGAACATTGTTGACATGAACATTATTAATCATCTGTGTTTTTCTATGTATGAATAATCTACCATTTAAACAATGTTTAATACATGTTCTTATTTGAATAATACTAGAGAATTTTAATTTGTTTCAGATATATAGACCTCAAAGAAGCATAACATCGTTTCTTTATCTGTTTGATAAAAGAGCTGAAATTAGGAATGGAAAAAAGATTTTTTTTAATAATGGTTCAGAAAACTGAAATACAGATACAGAAAATGTACCACTTTAGTCCCTGATTAATGAAGCAGATCTTTTGGGGCGAAGATCACGTCATACATTAACATCTCCATAGGAAAATAACTTAAATGACATTAGATAAAGATCAGCCTACATTGTAGATCTTCCGTTGAACTTTGTTTTCATTTAAAGATGTAAATGTGTTGGGGGGGGGGGGTCAAAGAAGGATGAATTTTGATTTTTGCTTCCTTATATTTGCATCATCTAGGAAAAGTAAAATTTGTATTTAAAAAATGCATATATATATATAATATTATGATACCGGTTAAAGAATTTTAATTCGTACTCTTATTAGATTCGAACTCGGATCCGCGAGTTACGGCACCCGGCGCCTTGCCTGTAAGCACCGATCCCTATACCATCTCGACCATGCACACATCACCAAAAAAGGATTCTACAAAGTCGGTAGTATAGTCATTCGTGCGTAGCAGTCATATCCGCATGTCGACCCAGTAATAATTCTAAGTTCACAGTTCATTTGGATTCCTACTACTGAAATCAAGGTATATAGAAGTTATTATAGAGAATAACAAATATACACCAAACAGAGCGGACAGTGCTATACCTGGATTCTACAGGAGAGTGCTTGATACCATTAACATAATTTTTAAATACGAATAAATAATATTATTATACAGGTTAGAGAATTTTAATTTGTCCTCTACGGAGGCTAGAACCCGGATTCGAATGGTCGAGATGGTATAGGGGTTGGTACTTACAGGTAAGGCGATGGGTGCCGTAACCCGCGAATCCGGGTTCGAATCTCCGTATAGTACGATTTAAAATTCTCTAACCGTATGATAATAGTATTTATTCCTATTTAAAAATTCTGTTAATGTTATCAAGCATTCTCATGTAGAATCCAGGGATAGCAGTTTCATCTCTGTTTGGTGTATATTTGTAATTCTCTCTCTCTCTCTCTCTCTCTCTCTCTCTATATATATATATATATATATATATATATATATATATATATATATATGACACTTTCGAAATTTCGACTATAAACGTTGTTATTATTTTATTTTTTACTTCTAGATTGTTTGTATCATTTATGTAATCGCTGGAGTACCCAAAAGCTTGGTTTTTGAGATGGTCAAACGTACTAGTATATATAAACAGGTGCTAAGGGAGCCGTCCACTTCCAGAGCCTTTGTTTCCCTGAAGTAAGTTATTAGATTAGTTTTTCTCCTAAAGGAACATATATTGGATAGATTTTCCACTAAAATAGACACTTTTATGTATTAGTCCGCTTTGCCCGTCTGCAGCACAATCTTGGAAGCCAAAAAGCGGTTGATTCATACCCTATGCATCAAAAGTGTCTCTTTTTGTGGAAAATATACCCTAAATATGTTCCTCGTGTAAAAAAGCAGCGTTCGAGACATCGGCCTCGAAAACATATGTATAAATTTTCTGAAAATTCATGCCAGATAAAGATATGCCTTTTTACAGCTGATTAAATAAAACAAATCATCAGCTTGATAATATATTTCAATTATGAAGAAATCATTAATGACATTCAAAAACGACGAAAGTAAATTTTAACGAATAAATTAAGTTTGTTTTTCCCGCGACTTATAGTCGGGAATTTTGTGTTACACGCGTCTTTCCGCTACCCTAACTCCTCCTCAAGCACATAGCAGAATTTTACTAAATTGGGTATTTTCATATTTCTACCTTAACTAGGTGCAAGAGGGATATTAGTTTTGACTCTCTCCCCTGTGAGTCCTGGAGGAGGCCAGAGGTCAAAATGTACAACATTTTCAATCACAGTGACATTTTTGCATAATTTGGGACTCTACTTTGCACATAAAGTAACAACATAACGAACCATAAAACTGAACATGTGACGGATTTCGGCTTAAGACTCCCGTGAAACGGTCTGGGAATGTTGCCTGTGGGCGGAATCATTTGGGTTGGATTATGAGACAATATATAAAACAAGCGTGGTTGTATGCGACGGCGAGCAACTGAAGCTGTTCAGTTGTATTTGCTGGTATAATGTATCGTTCGGTATGTCTATGCATATCTTATCAGAGAGAGACAGACAGACAGACAAACAACCAGACTTTTGGTATTGATCCCTTTTCATTGTATATCACACACTGTTCGAAATATGTTTCCAATGAATTAATATCTACAATCATTAAAACTCTATCAATGGTTCCAGTGTGCCGTTTGGTCTTCCATGATGTTCTATCAATTAAAGATAACATTATCAATTGCTGCCACCATACAGCTTATCTCTTCGCTGTAATCACTTTCCAGCGGTTCTTCATAAGATCCAATGTCCAGAACGGAATAGGAACTGGATTATATTGTACATTAGTAGTATGAATATAGACAGTTCTAGTCAACTATACACTTAATTAATTAATAAATGAACACTGATAAGTAAAAATATAATAGAGGCTTCGCCCATATAATATTTACTCTTCATCAAATTCACGAAAGTATTAACGCAAACTGATCAAGATATACGGTTGGCGCAACGAAACGGTGAAAGTGGTGAAGCAAACACAAAACAAATGAAATATTTGATTCATCATAAATAATAGCACAACTCTACATTGTATTAAATTCAACAGTTTTTAGAGAGATGATATACACATTTAAGTAATTTAACATCAAAGCAACAATGTCGATATCAAGAGAAAATGCCAATTTGTCTGTAAGTTTGATCGAGATAAACGTTAATCACAGTTGGTTCTTTTACAAAATAACATACAAAGAAATACAAATGTTCATGCATCAAGAAAGATATAATGTAATGCTTTAGAAAATATGCTGATATACAGATTACTTGTAACGATGGCAACATTAAAATAAATAGCATCAGTCATGATAGCAAGATGCTTAAAACAGTCCAGTATGAGCAAGGAATAAATTACGTATTTGATGTGAGTCAATACACAAATATGTATTCGGCTGAATTTACAGAACAAATTCAAGGTCTCGCAAACTTTACAAGGACAATCTACAAAAAGAGAGATATAATTTGTAGAGCACAAAGCTCGATTTCAAACAGCAATTGGAGGTTCAGTGTAATGGCAAAATTTTACATAAATCTGAAATCATTCATACAAATTAAAGGTTTTTTAATCTTTATCTCGATTTTTAAAATCCAATCGCCTATGCAAATATCAGTTAGGTGCGGAAACATATTAAAAGGGACACAATAATATAAAATATGCTCAATTGAAAGAATGGTTAACTGAACAGTCGACCTACATATTACGCAAGCAAGCCAGAAAAAGATTTCCCTATAAAAGGGTCTACGTTAGGTACGTGGATGATCAGTGTGAATAACAGACATCGTTGAGGTGCAACAATTCATACAAGTACAATGTGGCAATGATATATGTCTTTCTCAAAATACACTTTGGCTATAGAAGTAAAAATAAGAAAGGGAGATGACGCACACGATGTTTTAGAGAGTTTTTCAAAAAAGATGAAAGAAACTAATGCTACAACAAAAATGTTAATCATTAGCTAGTATAGGAAAAGATTTCATAATTTTCAACTTGCTTAGACAAAGAAGAATGTGTAGTGGAAAGATGTATTGTCGTTGTTTGTCCTTCGAGTTCGAAGATGAACATGTCATAACTAACTAGTGTGGTTTCTGTGAGTACGTGAGTGGCTGGTCAGGACAATTTGTGCTCTGAACTGTCTGTGGCACACTGGACAGGAGATGCCACTTGGGGTTGCTTGATCAATAGAGGACGTGCTGCAGTTCTGAGATTTACGCTACTCGCGCTTCTGTACTGCTTCTCTGTTCAAAGTATGTAGCTCCAGTATCCATGAGACTCCGCCAGGCGGAGCAATCCTATGCGATATCTTCCCAAGACTCATGGTCAACGTTGAAGTGTTTCGAGGATGACTTGAGGGAATCTTTGAATAGTTTCTTGTGACCACTCTGAGATCGCTTTCAGCTTCAGCTCGCCGCAGATCTTCTTTGGTAGTCACTCTTCTGACATCCTGGTGACGTGGCCTGCCCATCTCATCTGTAATTTCATCAGAAGAGTGTGGATGCTTGAAATGCCTGCCCGTGCGAGAACCTCAGTGTATGGAACCCTGTCCTGCCATCTTATCCTCAATAGCTTCACCAGGTTGCCCGTGTGATATCCACTCAATTGAGGAGTGGAAAGATTTAACACAACGTAAAGACTACAATAGGAACGTTTTTCACTTAAATGAAATGATACTAAGTTGACGTTTTATCAAAGCTAGTTGAGGAATACAATACCACACATCAATGATGAGTAGAAAATATTCCATTCCAAGCAAGAAAGGAAGAAATGAAATCAAAATATGGATCAATCTATTCGGTTACCTGACAAATGATTCATTATAACGCCTAAATTTAAAATGGGTGAAACAGAATTTTGAAATACAATACAATCCTTGCAAAAAGCTAACATTCTAACTTTACCGAGGAAATGTTTCAAATTGGGCAAGTAATTTTAGGCTGTACAGCCGTTTCCAAACTGGAGTGCTTAAGCGGACAAGATTCAGAGAGCATGTTTTATGAACAAAAGTTATCTCTTCATGGCAAACACGATGACATATACAAAATTGAAACAATTGTGACGACAAAAGAATAGAGAGTTAAATGTGTGTACTAGTGTAATGGAAAGTATAAGATAACTCGTTTAACACTTGGGAACTAACTGAAAACATTATGCCATTAAATAAATGATGTAGCAAAAGTGCACATCTCCATCGTAGGAGATGCGTCACTGACGCACCTCACCTCCTGAGACGGAGGAAGAACGATATGTATACAGCTTTGAGGTTTTGGAAAGACGAGTTTCTGCAATGTGAGAGAGGTGGAGAAATGGTGCAATAGAAAATAAAGGAATTAAAATATACTTGATGCGTAAAATACCAGAAGTAAAAATAAAAGGACATCCACAAACATAACAGTTTGATAATCAAATGATACACTTGAAAATCGGCATATGTTACTTTAACGTAATTAATGATTTCACAGAAGAAATGAAACGAGATAACATTCACAAATATAGAGTTCATTCTAGTTATATCTAAACAAAGCTGAAAAACAGATACACTGACAAAAACCACAAGTTAGTCAATGAGATTTTGAATAAAATACGTGGAATCACAAAAACGTTGATGCAAGCATGGCTATATTTAAACTTCTATAAAATATCACTGAAAGAAAGAAACGAAATTACAGAATCAACTATGCATTTTTTTCTGGACAAAATTTGTACCATGTACAATTTTAACACATCTATAAACCATTCTGTTACAACGAATTATCACAAAACTAACCAAAATAAGTTCTACGCCACATGGATGAAGTAAAATTTAGTACGCATTTAACACTGTATAGATATGCCGATTTAGAAACTCTACCTTAGGCACGATTTTTTCAGAACTTTCATTTGGCCTATAGTATTAATTGAATTAGACACATGCAAATGGTACAAGCAATTTATTGTTTAAACTTATATACTGGAGTTCAGATCAAACAACTAACAAGTACAGCACATTATACTTGTCCTGCGATCGAATTTAATATAATAAATTGGCGAAATCACCTAAACCGAGTTAGCATAGTAAATGCATTTAGCGATATAAAAATGTTTGATGCTGATACTCAATTTTTCATATACACGCTATCAAAGATATTTGATAACTACACTTTAAAATGTAACAATGATGACTCTATGGAAAGATACAATGCACATATTTGATAACTGCACTTTAAAATGTAACAATGTTGACTCTATGGAAAGATACAATGCGAATATTTGATAACTACACTTTAAAATTTGACAATGATGACTATGTGGAAAGATACAATATACATATTTGATAACTACACTTTAAAATGTGACAATGATGACTCTATGGAAAGATACAATGCACAGCGTGACATGATATTTTGGCTAAATCAACTAAACAGGGCGTTGTTGATGGCAGTATCTGGCTGTGCGATTTCCTAATAGGCAAAGACGTACCAGAATTAGTCAAATCAGTATATAAATTTCATATTTATATCCGGATGCGTCAAGTGCTGTCTAAATGTAAATTACCTTTATCTTATGATGATGCAGCCATATCAAATAAAACTAACATAGATATTGCACAAATTAATTTGATCTACAACAATTTTAAAATTCCATTAAATCATGACAGGAAACAAATCAAGTGAAAAAAAAACAAATACTTGCTCGATAATGGGACAGAAGAAGATAAAACTGTACACCAGTGTTTTGGAGAGCCTACATCAACTGTTGTGCTAGCCGCTTACAAACATAAATATAGCAATGGAGCAGATGTTGGTGAATATGAATAACATTGTCAGCTGAATAAACGAATCTTGTGGCAGGCAAAGATGAACCAACTAGCTGGACTTACTTCTTTCGGCCAGATAGCAATGGATGAAGGAATGAGTGAATACCTAAATAAACCAAAGTGTAAGGTCTTATGTAAGATGCATATTAGGTGCGCGTGTACAAAACAAAACATATATTACAAGGTTTGTTTTGACAGAATCAGACACTGTTACAAACTAATGGAGCTAATAATACTACGACAGCAGGGTTACGACACAGACAAAAACATTCGGGTAAAATCATTGAAACTGATAATAATAGTTACAGGAGTTGGTCTAGTTTACCTTTTGAAAACTTTGCGAACCTCTAATCCTACTCGTTGCTTTGTTTACACCTTTGATTAACAATGCAAATGCCAAATCCACGAATGTCAAAACAAGTAATACGACGTAATCATCCTGAAAAGAAACAATCTGGCCAGAATACTTAAAGAAACAATCTGGCCAGAATAATTAAATAGTCAATTTATCAAGACTATCGATAATAGCAGATATTTAACAAATGATTAGTTAAATTTTGGAAGCTATTTTTAATTTTGTCTAAAAATGATTCGTTGAGAGTAGGAAGAGGTTGAGTAGGATGCTGAGGTGGAGCAATGTGCAAAAACAATATTTTGTCAACCAAGTTTACTATAGACAGAGCAATTGTTCATAAAATCATTGCTATCGCTATCCATAGCAGAAATTGTTATACCTATCTCTATGAATAAGCCTTTAAATCTTTCACATATCGGTTGGGGGGTTGGGGGGAGAGGGGTTCGTAATTTTGTGTTAAACCTTTTTCTTTTAATCATTTCAATACTTTTTCTGAAACTTCTCTCCAACTGTGTCAGATATCCCACTACTTGTGCTTTTATATTTTCAACACTTTCCAGCTGTTCTTGCGATATAGCTTTCCTGCTCTTTTGCGATATAGCTTTTTTGTTTGGACCTTTTTCATAAGTTTTAACGTCAGATTTCATAGACCCTATTTTCGAATTGACAACTTCTACAGCATTTTCATAACCCCTTAATTCGTTTTCTCTTTTGTAATGAATAATCTTTTCCCACACGTGGGACCGTTCCACTTTAAATTATTTCGTGATAGTCGTTAATTACAGTCTAAGTGGGCTCATTTGGGTCTATTGCATGCATCTCTATTTCCTCTGGTACTTGTATTTGGTCTTTTGTAGCAGTGGGTTCAAGCCTATATTTAGGATGCATCTCCTCCTCAATAGGTAGCAACCATTTGTCACATCATTTGATTCAGACTTTTGTAACCAACAACTCCATTCCAGTCTGGTTTGCTATATTGCTAGGCGCAATGATTGTTCTGGTGCCGCTTTTCCTTCAGATTGGAAATCTCCTGCTATGTTGTTTTACAAAGCAAGTGTTTCATTTTGTAATGTAAGGTTGGTTTTCTCAAAATCGCCAAATTGTGTTGTAATCCAGTCGTGCGAAGGTCTTCCTTTATGTCCTCCTTGTACAAATCGAGAACTTGGCGTGAAAGTCTATAATTTTCAATTGGTGTGACATCAACAAAACCTCCTATACCTTGCTCTGAAAAATCATTAATTAGAATTACAGTATATTCACGTTTTATTTTTTAACCTGTGTATCTATTACACCAACATTTTTCTATGATCAAAAATATTTTTGTCTATCATGTTTTTTTTATTTGTATTGACCCCAATCATGAAAATGTTTGAATCTCAACATTCTATCTTTGTAGTCATTAGAACCGCCGCACTGAAATATGATTAACATGTCAAAATGCTTTTATCTGTCTATTTCAGTCACTCTGACCGATTTAATGTAGTTTATCTCAGTTTCCTCTGTCACAGCTCTGCTGACTCTCTCTTCCAATATTTCACACAGATTTACAGATATATAAAGTTTCTTTTCAATTTTTCTAATATCCTTTAGCTTCACCGGCTATCTTTCAAACCAGTGAATGTATCAATTAAACCTGTATATTGATGGCATTTGGTGATCTCTTTTGGAAGTATTTAAAATTGATTCCACAGCATAAAAGAAACACATACCGTCTTTACACTTTTACCTTTACACATACCGTCTTTACACTTTTACCTTTACACATACCGTCTTTACACTTTTACCTTTACACATACCGTCTTTACACTTTTACCTTTATACATATCGTCTTTACACTTTTACCTTTAAACACATACCGTCTTTACACTTTTACCTTTAAACACATACCGTCTTTACACTTTTACCTTTATACATACCGTCTTTACACTTTTACCTTTATACATATCGTCTTTACACTTTTACCTTTACACATACCGTCTTTACACTTTTACCTTTACACATACCGTCTTTACCTTTTACCTTTATACATACTGTCTATCCACTTGTACCTTTATACATACCGTCTTTACACTTTTACCTTTACACATACCGTCTTGTTTACACTTTTACCTTTATACAAGCTTTTCGTTCTTAGCCAATTCAGGTAAATCTATGCATGAGCTCTGAGCGGTTGGTATCTATATATGTGTAATGTTAAATATCCAATACCTACCAACATCCATTTTGTACTTTCGCCTATTTCGTATCCAAATTTGTTTGTGTAAATTGTCAATAACCATTCAATGATACTACGCATTTCACCTCAGTTCAATATATTTATAAGATTTGTTCTACAGTCAAAATGTGTTTACTCCATTCTTTCTCCTTCTGGTTTGCTTAAGTGTATTTTAAGCCTTTACAGAGCCAAATTTACGATTTTTCGAAAGATCATCTTCTTTAGATATGGTTCAATGTCATTTAAAAATTCATACCAATCTTCATTGTTACCGCCCTAAACATTTTTACTCCTACACAAAATGGTTTTCTAAAACTTCTCGTTATGGTCATATTTAAGTTCTGTTTATTCATACGTATCAATTCTCTTTCAAGCTGAAAACGTATTAAAGGGGATTCTGAGTTGATTTGGTATTGGTTCATCGAGTATAGAAGTTTCCATTTGATTATTTAGCTATAAATAGTTCAATATATATTTAACTATTTTCTATTCTATGGAGCTAGTATCTTAAAATATATTTCATATGCTTGTATGTGTGTTGAATAGACAGAGAGCACAAATATACCAATAGTGTTGAAAGATATAATGTAGAACCAATATATGCTTTATGATGCGACTATGATGGTTATGATGCTAATTGTTACTAAAATATGTTTATCAATATTGTATCAATACTAAGTATTTAGTATATGTTTATATTAATGATAAAGTAACTACTGAAGTCATTTTGTTTTAAATTATACAGTCATAAGTATGTCGGTTATGACTGCTGATATTAATATAGACTTGTTTTTATACTTTAGTATTCTCATGTGTTGAAGAACAAATTTATTTATATTTGTAAAATACTTAGAAACAATCCACAACATTTCCTTCCTATCCTTTGCTACCACCATCCCTTGTGCTGTTTTCTATCACACCCGTTATTTTCTCTTTTCTGTCTATTATATATTTAATCTTCCATCTATATTATTCGTTATTTCCATTCGCTATGTGATTTGTTTTTTATATAATGAAGAAGAACATGTAAGTTCTTTCAAACTTCTTTCTTATTAGTTGCAAATATATTACTTTTATGACAATAAAATGTTATATATATATATGTGTGTGTGTGTGTGTGTGTGTGTGTGTGTGTGTGTGTGTGTGTGTGTGTGTGTGTGTGTGTGTGTGTGTACTAGAGAGTGCTACTGCACGTGATACACAAATATCATATCGAGACAGAGAATAAATGTGGACGGTAATAACAAAGATAACAAGGTAGAGATAAAAACGTTCCATGAGTAAATGTATCACCTATCACAAGTAAGGCGTTATATTAGGAGGCAGACTTTAGCACGTGTTTATCTAATGTTGATGGCATGTGAGGTACAATACGTGCCATCAATTTGAATGCTGACTGAAACAGTAATATTATGCGACTGAAATTCAAATTGAATCATATAATCGATGCTCAATTAATAGCATCAAACGAGGTCTAATGGAAAACGAAAGACTAATCCTCCCCCATTTAGTCAAACCTATCGTAATCAGCCACCACCAGATAAGGACAAAAGTATCATTTTCAGACAGGATGTTGCCTAAATGTGGCGTGCTACTTAAATAATAGCTTAAACGGGAGCTTAAACAAGTGAGTATTTAAGACAGGCGATTACTTAGTACAGATCACCTTTAAGGCAGGTTTCATTATATTCTCTACTATAACGCCCTGGTTACTTTAGCGAGTCGACAAGGATTTGACTATGGTTCCTTCAAGTGTCGACAACAGAAACCGAGGTCACATCGAAAGGATTTCCAAGCATTTAAAAAAGCACCCATGGGTCAATATTTCTTCGCTTTTAAGAATTATTACAGACACAAAATAACACTATACTTCATTCAACTTAATAGCTTTGAAGACTCGCATACCCAGAAACCATAGCTTTCCGATACATGATGCTATGAAGGCATGGAGTGATACTAACTTTATAATATGTGAATATATATATATATATATATATATATATATATATATATATATATATATATATATATATATATTGTTACGACTCTATGGTCTAAGAAAAATGTAACAGAAAGAAAGTACAACCAACAAATCAAGTAAAAAATCAACAAGCAATTTATTACTAGATAATTAAAATGAAAAATCAAAAAGTCACTTACAGTAATGTGTTTTGAAATCCTAATAATCCAATAAGAATGATTGTTCTAATCACAAGTCCTAAATATAGAATGTTCCGAATTCACGGCTGTGTCCTTGAATGTTATGATGTGCTAATGGTCTCCAAAGTCCTGATGTACTAGTAATCTTGATGTGCTGATGTCAAAATGAAGTATTCCAAAATATCTGAATAAGTTCACTTAAATTCCAAAATCATCAATTAAAAATCCAAAATCCAAAAGTTTATGAGCACTGTTATAATCCAATGAATATTTAAAATAATTCCTCTCTTAGAATTTGGAATGAATTTTCACAACTGTAATAGCTCTTTACAAGACTGATGGTAATGTCAAAACTGAATAAATGTCCACCAAACATGGCATATATAAAGATTGGTCACATGACAGAATGTTCTAGAATATGAGTCATCTTAATGTAATTTTACTTGTAAACAAAATTCAACCTTGACCTTCAAATTGAGAAAACATATTGATCAAAACAACCTAATTCAAGGACACTAGTTAAACATGTTTTTCCTGATAAACATTAAGATTTAAGCAAATATTAAAGTGAAGAAACATTTATAATTTCCTAAAATATTTATAATATTATATAAACATCATACATAACACCTCCCCTCATAAAGAAAAAGAAAGATTTATATAATAAAGCTTTCTTTTGAATATACATCTAATACTACAATAACCAAAATTACATAAGAACATGTTTTATGATACTGGACTTAATTACATCAAGCAACATTACATTTCTAGGCACGTGAGAGTGCATCTGCAATCACATTGTCTTTTTCCCAGATGTGTTTGATGTCAATGTTATATTCTTGCAATATCAAACTCCATCTCAACAATCTCCGATTTTTATCTTTCATTTTGTTGATGAAAGTAAGGGGATTGTGATCACTGTACACAATAATTGGAGAAAGAGCTGAGGTAACATACACTTCAAAATGCTGTAAAGCCAATATCAAAGCCAAACATTCCTTCTCAATTGTGGAATAATTTTTCTGGTGCTTGTTTAGTTTTTTAGAAAAATAACATACAGGGTGATCCACACCACTTTTGTCTTCCTGAATCAATACTCCACCAACCCCTACATCACTTGCATCAACAGATAATTTAAATGATTGGCTAAAATTTGGTGCAGAAAGAACTGGTGCATTCTTAAGCATGGCCTTTAACTTGTCAAAAGATTCCTGACACTTGTCAGACCAATAAAATTTGGCTTTCTTACTCAATAAACTTGTCAAAGGTTCAGCAATTTTGGAAAAATTGGAACAAAATTTCCGATAATATCCAGCCATACCTAGAAATCGCATCAGTTGCTTTTTACAAATTGGAACTTGAAATTCAGAGATAGCTTTGACCTTAGCTTCTATAGGTTTAACTTGACCTTGTCCCACAATATGTCCTAAAAATGTGACACAAGCATGGCAAAACTCACTTTTGCTCAAATTAATTGTCAGATTTCGCATCACTGAGTCGATCGAAGAATTTTCGAATGGTTTCCAAATGATCTTCCCAGGTGTTGTTGTAGATAATGACATCATCGATATAAGCGTCACAATTATCAAGACCAAATGTTATCATGTTCATCAGACGTTGAAACGTTGCAGGCGAATTTTTCATTCCAAACGGCATGACTTTATATTGATAAAGTCCATCTGGAGTTGCAAATGCTGAAATTTCTTTTGCCCTTTCCATCAGTGGAATTTGCCAGAATCCTTTTAAAAGGTCAAACTTGGTGACATATTCCGCATTTCCAATTTTATCAATGCAATCGTCCATTCTTGGGATTGGAAATGAATCAGTTTTGGTGACACTGTTGACTTTTCTATAGTCAGTACACATACGGAATGTATTATCTGGCTTGGGAACAAGAATACATGGTGAACTCCAGTTACTTTTACTTGGTTCTATGAAATCATTCTCCAGTAAATACTGAATTTCTTTCTTCAGATAGTTCTGTTTGAGAGGATTCATCCTATAAGGATGCTGTTTCACAGGCACAGAATCTACAATGTCAACGTCATGATAAATTTTACTTGTTCGTGTTGGAACATCAGGAAACAAGTGCTCATAGTCATGTAATACCTGTTTTAGTTCATTTCTTTCCTGTTGTTGTAGATGTGAAAGTTTCTGGTCTAGGTTGTTCAATATTTCTGAATTCCGAAGATTGGTTATACCAGAGTCACTATAGTCTGATCGTATTCCATCGTTGATATCTTCACTGTGTGGGACAGGTACAACTAAATTAACAGAATAATTAGCTGAGCTATCTCTGTCAAAATATTCCTTTTAACATATTTATATGACAAAGTTGTTTCTGTTTCCGTCTCCCAGGAGTGTTAATGATATAATTTAAGTCATTTACTTTCTTTTCAACGGTATAAGGACCATAAAATTTAGCCTGAAGAGGATTTTGAGGTATGGGAAAGAGAGCCAGAACTTTGTCACCAGGTTTAAAACTCCTTTCCTGTGTATTTCTGTCATACCTTAATTTCATTTTTGACTGGGTAGTGTGAAGATTAGTTCTTGCTACTTCACAGTCCTTTGACAACTTGTATTTGAAATCAGAGACATAATCAAGAAGATTAATCTTTGAATCTTCATTTGAAAGAAGTTTCTCTTTCAATAATTTCAATGGTCCACGGACAGTATGACCAAAAACTAGTTCAAAGGGACTAAAACCCAACGACTCTTGAACTGATTCCCTAACAGCAAACAACAACAAATGAACACCCTCATCCCAATCCTTTTCTGTATCAAAGCAATATGATCGAATCATATTCTTCAAAGTTTGATGAAATCTTTCCAAAGCACCTTGACTTTCAGGGTGATAGGCAGAAGATTTAAACTGTTGGATGCCTAATTCATGCATAACTTGTTGGAAAATTCCAGACATAAAATTTGACCCTTGATCTGACTGGACAGATTTGGGAAGGCCAACAAGTGTAAAAAACTTCACCAAAGCTTTCACAATAGTTTTAGTTTTTATATTTCTCAGAGGAATTGCTTCTCGAAATCTTGTAGATGTACACATGATGGTCAACAAGTATTGGTTGCCTGACTTGGTTTTAGGTAAAGGACCAACACAGTCTACTATTATTCTACTAAATGGTTCATCAAATGCAGGAATAGGTTGTAAATGAGCCTTAGGTATTTTCTGATTGGGTTTTCCTACCATTTGACAAGTGTGACAAGATCTGCAGTATTTAGAAACATCACTTTTGAGTTTTGGCCAATAAAAATGATTCAAGATCTTGTGATAAGTCTTACGGACTCCTAAATGACCAGCCAAAGGAGTTTCATGGGCTAAATTAAGAATTTCCTGTCGATATGACTTAGGAACAACAATTTGATAGCTCACTGACCACTCGTCACCAGCGGGTACATCAGGTGGTCTCCATTTCCTCATAAGGACCCCATTTTTCACAAAGTAACACACTGGAACTTGTGTGGCTTCAGTTTCACTAATAGCCCTCTGAAACAAACAAGATATCTCGGGATCTTGCTCCTGTTCAACGACAAGGGATTGTCGTTTGTCATCCTGATTAGAACAAAGAGAATGAGTTGCCAAAAGAGGACCACTGTGATCAATACCATTTGATTGATCAATACCTGAGGAAAAAGTGACCTCATCAAAAGACTGACCAATACATGTGTCAGCTAAAGGAATAATATCCTGATCAACATCACTCTCAAGAGCTCTTTTTGCCATAGCTCTAGTAACTGCACAAGCAGGGTACAAATCAGGGATTTCAGTTTCGACAGGATCAACTTTCTGATCCAAACAAGGCTTGTCAGTTACAAGTGGATTAACCACAACCTTATCTCCAGCTAGGTCATTGCCTAGTAATAAATGAACACCCTCTATGGGTAAAGAAGTCACTGCCCCAACAGTCACAGGTCCAGAAACTAAGTCTGATGCCAAATTTACACAATGGAGAGGAACATTTACAAAGCCGCACTCAACTCCCTGAACAAGAACACTTTCACTTGAAGAAGACTCCTCAGACAAAGGCAAAGTACCTGATAATAAAAGACTCTGAGAAGCTCCAGTGTCCCTTAATATTTTAATTGGGATAGGTTTGGCAGAATCACCAATAAGTGATATAGAACCTTCTGACATGAATGGTTCATAAGCCTCCAAAATAGAATCAAACTGGGGTTTGTTTGACCCAACAAATGTATTGCTTTCAATACAAGACCGTGACCTTGACCTCGTAGAAATAAGAGCATTTGGAAAAGCTCTGTCTTTTCTCTGTTGCTTATTTTTCAACTTGAAGCAATCAGAAATAACGTGCCCTTTCGTTTTACAATAAGTGCACGTAGGAAGAGATAAGGATTTCTGATCAGTCTTATCAGATGTTTGATTCCTAACAGTTGTGCTGTTGTGAAATTTGGAAGTACTCAAATGAGATTGAAATGTTTTTTTACCAGAAAACTGCTGAGAGGACGACTTATTTCCAAATGAAATTTTGTGAGTCAAGGAATAATCATCAGCCATACGAGCAGCATTTTCCAAAGTTTCCACATTCTGCTCGTCAAGATAGGTTTTAACATCACTATGGATGCACCTCTTGAACTCTTCAATTAACTTTCTCATGCACTCTATCCCCTCCTGGATAGGTTTTGAAATGAAATTCTGAACATTAGATGCCATTGTAAATGCTTGTTGGTTTCACACAAAAAAATTTCTCTATTAAAATTCTTTGCCAAAGACAAAAAAAAAATTCCAAGACAAAATCAATATGAATTTCAAAGATAAATTTAATATCTCTAATATGCTTTAATGAAATTCAGATCCCAGAAGACGAGCCCCCAATTTCTGTTACGACTCTATGGTCTAAGAAAAATGTAACAGAAAGAAAGTGAAACCAACAAATCAAGTAAAAAATCAACAAGCAATTTATTACTAGATAATTAAAATGAAAAATCAAAAAGTCACTTACAGTAATGTGTTTTGAAATCCTAATAATCCAATAAGAATGATTGTTCTAATCACAAGTCCTAAATATAGAATGTTCCGAATTCACGGCTGTGTCCTTGAATGTTATGATGTGCTAATGGTCTCCAAAGTCCTGATGTACTAGTAATCTTGATGTGCTGATGTCAAAATGAAGTATTCCAAAATATCTGAATAAGTTCACATAAATTCCAAAATCATCAATTAAAAATCCAAAATCCAAAAGTTTATGAGCACTGTTATAATCCAATGAATATTTAAAATAATTCCTCTCTTAGAATTTGGAATGAATTTTCACAACTGTAATAGCTCTTTACAAGACTGATGGTAATGTCAAAACTGAATAAATGTCCACCAAACATTGCATATATAAAGATTGGTCACATGACAGAATGTTCTAGAATATGAGTCATCTTAATGTAATTTTACTTGTAAACAAAATTCAACCTTGACCTTCAAATTGAGAAAACATATTGATCAAAACAACCTAATTCAAGGACACTAGTTAAACATGTTTTTCCTGATAAACATTAAGATTTAAGCAAATATTAAAGTGAAGAAACATTTATAATTTCCTAAAATATTTATAATATTATATAAACATCATACATAACAATATATACACAGCTCAACATATGAAACGGATATAAGATGTTTTTATGATAATGTAGTATTTTGTCTAATGTGAAATCATATATATGTGTGTGTGTGTGTGTGTGTTATAGTTTATCGTCGTCCTTCCGACTTGGCAGCGGGCGAGTTGTGGGGGGAGTCCGTTGTGGTTTCTAGATGATCACTTGAATTCTAGTGAACAGATTTCAACGTAACTTAGCGCATGTCCTTCCCTTTGCCCCGGAATCAGTCCTATTTATTTGTGGGTCAGTATCTTCAAAGTCAAGATTACTAGAAATAGATTTTTCCTAAGTATTTCATTTCCAGATGATAGCTTAAGTCCTAGTTAACAGATTTCAACTAAACTTTATGCAATATATTTCCCTTACCCCAAGAAACAAATCTGGAGGTATTAGGTTCATAAGTTCCAAGGTCAAGGTCAATGTTGCTAAAAATAAATTTGTTTCTTATGCATCTCATTTCCGGATGATAATTCAAGCACTAGTGAACAGATTTAAACATTTTATGCATGTCTTTTCCAGATGATAATTCAAGCACTAGTGAACAGATTTAAACATTTTATGCATGTCTTTTCCTCTGCTCAGTAAGGAAGATTATCGATGGTAAAGTCAGAAGCAACAAGGTCAAAATCACTGTTGCTAAGAATAGATTTTGCCTATGCATTTCAATGATGGGTGTTAACTTAAGTTCTATATAACAGAAATCAACGAAATTTAACACATTTATTTCCGTTGGAGTTAGGAAGAACCCCACTGATTAGGAGGTCAGTAACTGCATCTCAAGATCTCCGTCACTAAAATTAATTTTCCCTCATCCCGATAAAGAACCATGTGAATTTCAGATTTGGAAGCTTAAAGATCAAAGTAACTGATCTTTTTATGTGTTTTTCTGCTGGTGGGGCATCACGTGCCTTTTGCATTACTCGTAGTGTATCAGAGTTTTTAAAGTATTTTTATCATTGATTTCAAAATTACATCCCAGTGAACAAAGCGGCATATTTAATTTTATGACCTATATGACTGGGAACACTAGTTATTGTAACCCACTACAATTCAGAACGGTAAACTATGCATATAGAGGTCCGTTGTGTGACTGTCAGCGACCTTGATAATGATATAATCCGTTGTGTGACTGTGAACGACCTTGGTAATGATATAATCCGTTGTTTGACCGTGAGCGACCTTGGTAATGATATAATCCGTTGTGTGACCGTGAGCGACCTTGGTAATGATATAATCTGTTGTGTGACTGTGAGCGACCTTGGTAATGATATAATCCGTTGTTTGACCGTGAGCGACCTTGGTAATGATATAATCTGTTGTGTGACCGTGAGCGACCTTGGTAATTATATAATCCGTTGTGTGACCGTGATCGACCTTGGTAATGATATAATCCGTTGTGTGACCGTGAGCGACCTTGGTAATGATATAAATTATGTCATTATTACGACCATAATTGTAATAGAGTATGCTTCTCGTTTTAACTGTGGCAAAACAGCGGATATAAGGCGCTCGAATATGAGTCATAGCTTATGAACTGAGGTAAAATGGTGGACAGGGTTGCCATCTTTGCTCCTATTTGGCTCTTGTCTTTAGTGTATAAGATCTTAGTTTTGTTAAATAATTACTGGTTAGAATAGACTGCTTTGGTCAAAGGGTCAAAACATAACCTAGCACACAACCTTGCAGTAATACATGCAATTTTCAGTTTTGTATTAAGATAGTAAGAACTTTTATACGTAATCATTCTGTGATGAGCACTAAACCTCGTAAAAGACATGGCGGGTATCTTGGCACGGCGCTTTGCTACTTGGTCTAAAAAGTGCCAAATATTCGCAAATAACAATGATTGTTTTTTGGACGTTATGTTGGCAAAGACCATTTTTGGGGCAGAAAATCGAAAACTGCCCGTGTTGAATAAATCATGACGCACTCTCGCTGTGCTATATTCGGGTCAGCAGAGTAGAGTTTGATGAATTAACTTGGTTCCTGAGGGAATCATATCAGCGCCCGCTTTCAACATTATGACAGCTATAACGGGCTGAATTTGCAAATTAAACTAGCTTCTTCCTGCTCCAACAATCAAATCGACACCTAGATGCAGACAATCGAATTTAAAATATCCTTCTTAATTGATACAAATATAATATTTAATCTGAGACTTGCACATCCCGATATTTCATTTGCTCTGGCAGATTTGAAAACAGGTTTATATGTTATTGCTATCCAAAATTGGTCGCGATCTGTTGTATCATTTCTGATTAAGTAGAGTAGGATAGTTAAAATTAATCAGCTAAATTTTGTCAATTTGTAAAACAACCCTAATACATGTTATTAAAGTAATTGAATGGAAGTAACTATATGTACTCAGCCAGGCAACAGAAGTTTATTCTAGCATATTACAGATTTTTATTTAGTTCCTCAGTTTCCATAGTAGTGAAAGGACATATCGTATCTTTATGGGAATTATCACACTCTAATGTGGATTTTGATTTTGGCTTCAACGTGTTTACGAAAGGAATGTATACAGACCTTTTGAACAGTCGTGGAGCGAAGGTACGTTTTATATTATGATTGCCACTTTTTGTTGTGGAATCAATATGAAAGGTCAAATATGGTCAGAAAGTGCGATGACCAACAGAAAATCAAACGCAAATTGACTATTTTTGCGACGAGTTTTCTCTATGTCAATTGCCTTTCGAAGCGTCTGAAACAAAACTTTATAAGCAATATTGTGATTGGAGGAAATTACGATACCTCGGGTATATTTAAACAAAAGGAAGTACACTTTTAAAAACTTATATAAATTATCCTTTATTCTTTGTTGCAATGTAGATTTGTTCTCCTTACTCCTCGGGTTAATAATATTTTGAAATAAACAATTATAACGTTATATTGTATTATATGACCTTGAATTAAGTTACATAAGAACAATAGTGTTGTTAAATAGATAACCACTTTATAGAGTTATGACGTCAGAGTAATTGAGTAATTGTAATAGTTATTAAATATCATGATATTGAAATAAATTGCCTTAGAACGTTATATATCTATATATATATATATTTATATATATATGTATATATATATATGTGTATATATATATATATATATATATATATATATATATATATATATATATATATATATATATATATGAGATGCATATGTATATGTATATGAGATTTTCTAAAGGTGCATCACATACACCCATATATATGTATGTGATGCACCTTTAGAAAATCTCGGTATTTTAATATCAACCGATCCAGTAATTAAGTTATGCGAAAGAAAGTGAACATTTAACAACAACAACTAAGTCCATTAAAATGAAAGATGCAAACATCTTTGGACTGGTTATATATATTTTTTTCTTCATCTACAACAACAACGAAGTCCATTAAAATGAAAGAGGCAAAAATGTTTGGACTGGGGTTTTTTGTGTTTGTTTGTTTTTTTGTTTTCTTTTTTGTTTTTTTTTTTTGGGGGGGGAGGGTCCATCTACGTAGTGTTTTCAAAAATAAGATTAGATAAAATATTACAAAAACATAAAACCGAATACACTATTTTAAACAAGCACAAAAAAGGGGGAAATGTTCTTCTCCATGTTAACAATTTATTGAAAGCAAGAAATCAAGATAAATGTTATGGAGATATTTAGTATCATAAAGTAGTGAACAATCATTAAGTTAAAAGCATTATGGTATTACGGGGAATGAATCTCTCTCTCTCTTTCTCTGTGTGTGTGTGTGTGTGTGTGTGTGTGTGTGTGTGTGTGTGTGTGTGTGTGTGTGTGTGTGTGTGTGTGTGTGTGTGTGTGTGTGCATATGTATGTGATACTTGAATGACACTGTGTTTTCATTGACAAAGTGATAAATGTGCACGTGGCCAATTTTGCTGTTCGTATTCTGTTTTTGTGGCAAAACGTGCCCTGGTTCATATGCCACGTAGATAATTAGATCATATACTGGACTGCCAAGAAGATGAACGTTTGGTTATAACATTTTAAAATCTTCTCTGTGTTATAGTATTTTTTTTATAAGTAGTAGTAATTGTATTGTCATCATCATGATCATGATCATTATCATCGAAAGTATGGTTATTATTATTATTATTATTATTATTATTATTATTATTATTATTATAACGAAGTATCGTTCCATTTCATACTTTATGACGATAGCAATCAAGTCTTTATGACACATTTAATTCATTAAGTAAGAATTAGTCGTAAAGATTATATTCACGTTTGTATTTTTATAGTGAAGGTATATATGTACTAATCACGTGAAAATGTACATCTGTGATAAACAGACATGTCTATATAAATGTACTAATCACGTGAAAATGTACATCTGTGATAAACAGACATGTCTATATATTGGTTTAAATATCATTTTGATTTATGTTGACTATTTATAATTAGAAGAGGATGCGACATGACGCCCAATACTCTTTATACAGTTGAAAATGTGCAGCTTTTCTTATCATCGCACGTTTAGAAAAGGAAAAGGTAAAAATAAGGCAGCGTTTCTTGAGTTTTTTCAATATATAAAGCAATAGTTGGATGTCATAGAAAGTAAAATTTAACATTGTTTACCCTTGATAATTCAATGACTGTTTCTCCGTAAGAATTTAAAATGTGTGCCAATGAATTTTATTACATCTATTGAGAATCTGAGATGTTTATGGTTTGGTCAGCTGTATAGAATATTTTACTTGTGTCAATAAGAGGAGTGAGTGTTTTAATAGTTTTATTTACCACAGTCCTAATGAGTGTTTTAAGAGTTTTATTTACCACAGTCCTAGTGAGTATTTTAAGAGTTTTATTTACCACAATATTAATGAGTGTTTTAATAGTTTTATTTACCACAGTCCTAATGAGCGTTTTAAGAGTTTAATTTACCACAGCCCTAGTGAGTATTTTAAGAGTTTTATTTACCACAGTATTAATGAGTGTTTAAATAGTTGTATTTACCACAGTAATAGTGAGTATTTTAAGAGTTTTATTTACCACAGTCCTAGTGAGTATCTTAAGAGTTTTATTTACCACAGTCCTAGTGAGTATTTTAAGAGTTTTATTTACCACACTATTAATGAGTGTTTAAATAGTTGTATTTACCACAGTCCAAGTGAGTACTTTAGGAGTTTTATTTACCACAGTCCTAATGAATGCTTTAAGAGTTTTATTTACCACAGTCCTAATGAATGCTTTAATAGTTTTATTTACCACAGTCCTAATGAGTGTTTTAAGAATTTTATTTACCACAGTCCTAGTGAGTATTTTAAGAATTGTATTTACCACAGTCTTAGTAATTGCTTTAATAGTTGTATTTACCACAGTCCTAGTGAGTATTTTAAGAATTTTATTTACCACAGTCCTAGTGAGTATTTTAAGAATTGTATTAGCCACAGTCCTAGTGAGTATTTTAATAGTTTTTTTTACCGCAGTCCTAGTGAGTATTTTAATAGTTTTATTTACCACAGTCCTAATGAGCGTTTTAATAGTTTTATTTACCACAGTCCTAGTGAGTATTTTAAGAGTTTTAATTACCACAGTCCTAGTGAGTATTTAAAAAGTTTTATTTACCACAGTCCTAATGAGTTTTTTAATAGTTGTATTTACGACAGTCCTAGTGAGCTTTTTTAATAGTTTTATTTACCACAGTCCTTATGAATGTTACAATAGTGGTATTTACGACAGTCCTAGTGAATTTGTTTTAATAGTTTTATTTACCACAGTCCTAGTGAGTTTTTTTAATAGTTTTATTTATCACAGTCCTAGTGAGTATTTTAAGAATTTTATTTACAACAGTCCTAGTGAGTATTTTAAGAATTGTATTTACCACAGTCCTAGTGTGTATTTTAAGAGTTTTATTTACCACAGTCCTAGTGAGTATTTTAAGAGTTTTAATTACCACAGTCCTAGTGAGTATTTTAATAGTTTTATTTACCACAGTCCTAATGAGCGTTTTACTAGTTTTATTTACCACAGTCCTAGTGAGTATTTTAAGAGTTTTATTTACCACAGTCCTAATGAGTGTTATAATAGTTGTATTTACGACAGTCCTAGTGAGTTCTTTTAATAGTTTTATTTACCACAGTCCTTGTGAATGTTTCAATAGTAGTATTTACGACAATCCTAATGAATTTGTTTTAATAGTTTTATTTACCACAGTCCTAGTGAGTTTTTTTAATAGCTTTTTACCACAGTCCTAGTGAGTATTTTAAGAATTTAATTTACCACAGTCCTAGTGAGTATTTTAAGAGTTTTATTTACCACAGTCCTAGTGAGTATTTTAAGAATTTTATTTAACCACAGTCCTAGTCAGTATTTTAAGAGTTTTATTTACCACAGTCCTAGTGAGTATTTCAAGAATTTTATTTACCACAGTCCTAATGAGCGTTTTAATAGTTTTATTTACCACAGTCCTAGTGAGTATTTTAAGAGTTTTATTTACCACAGTCCTAGTGAGTATTTTAAGAGTTTTATTTACCACAGTCCTAGTGAGTATCTTAAGAGTTTTATTTACCTCAGTCCTAATGAGTTTTTTGATAGTTGTTTTTACGAAAGTCCTAGTGAGTTTTGTTAATAGTTTTATTTACCTCAGTCATAGCAATTGTTTTAATAGTTGTATTTACCACACTCCTAGTGAGTATTTTATAAGTTTTATTAACCACAGTCCTAGTGAGTATTTTAAGAGTTTTATTAACCACAGTCCTAGTGAGTGTTTTAAGAGTTTGATTTACAACACTCCTAGTGAGTGTTTTAATAGCTTTATTTACCACAGTCCTATAGTGAGTATTTTAATAGTTTTATTTACCACACTCCTAGTGAGTTTTTTTAAAAGTTTTATTTAACACAATCCTAGTTTGTGTTTTAATAGTTGTACTTACGACAGTCCTAGTGAGTTTTTTTTAATAGTTGTACTTACGACAGTCCTAGTGAGTTTTTTTTTAATAGTTTTTTTTACCACAGTCCTAGTGAGTTTGTTTAATAGTTTTTTACCACAGTCTTAGAAGGGTCTATTATTTCTCCCCAGCACAGTTTTCAACTTTAGCCTCACACATCATGTTTCAAATGTGACCTTGAATTATGTCCACATTCCGGACTAAATTCGAACTACAACACTCTATGTTCCGAGATGCAAAACACGATTACTTTTCCATGCAGCATTATTTAACAAATGTACGACAGAAATCAAGAATAAACTAGACTTTTTCTGATATAATCGTCTTACTTATCACCTGCGTATGGACAAAGATTACAAGAATGAGCAAAAAAGTATTCGTCTGTTCCTTTATGACTTAAACTACATCTCCAGAAATAGATACAATATTCTGAAATTGTCTAAAAATTGTTCGAATATATATAGAATGTGTGTGTGTGTGTGTGTGTGTGTGTGTGTGTGTGTGTGTGATATCTCTGTCCCAGCTGACCCTCACTTCTGTATGCTACATTTCACAGATGAACTGTCATCGAGCAAGAAGCTATATGGTGTAGGTCGTTCCTAATCACCTTTTCAATAAAGTTGGTCCTATCTTGTGGAGTTTACGCTGAGTTGTGTTTATATACTTGTCTACTCGCCCGTATCATTCTATGAAAAAACATTAATGGCCCTATACGTCTGGAATGACAAAGGGAGTAATCATGCGTCTATTCCCACATTGACAGACACTTAATTAGAAAGCCCCTCTCTACCGTAGGGCACGTGTGGCCACCTTTACAATGAACGCCGATCATAAAACTGATGCTGTAAAAACGATTTTAGATGATCGCACCTTTATCTCAGAATAATTTATGGACCTGACCTTATCGGAGAGGAAAATATTGTTCCACCCACCACCAGCAGCAACAAACGACCACATCAAAAATAGCAAGAGAGATAGCAGCAACATTGAATACGGCAACAATAATAAGAAGAACAGCAACTATCATCATCGTCGTCGTCGTCGTCGTCATCGTCATCATCGGGATGATACATGAGGACGAGAAACATATTTTCCTTTATGCATTTTAATGTGACTTTAAAGAAACGACTATCTGTTTTGCTTTAAAAGAAGCAAGATATCCAAATAATGAAAATTATAGTGAATATATGTACTAAATTCTGTGCGAAATATCCTAGTTAATGGATACTAAAGCGGTAGATACGATTTTTTAAAACAATTTCTAGGAAACTCAATCTTGCATCGATACCCCCTATTGGGACAAAATTTTCCAAACTGCCAAATAGATGAGTAGACAAATCGTCACAGTACATTTCGAATTGTATGTATAAACAATTCATAGAGAGAGAATAGATTTAAAACACATTTTCGTCTTTCAGGTTGCAGGTTCACCCGCTTATCTAAGGCCCCGTATTGAGCTACAGCAAAAGTGTCTTCGATGTATGATTGCGCCTCACATGGGGATTTCTTCCCCTGATGTCAAATCTGTTGTCCGCGCGCGTAAAATGACACTGACGGTGTCTATGTTAGACGGGAGATAGTTACAAAGAATCCGCATCTCACACCTTTCCCTTGCTTCAAGTCTAGGGATTAAACAAAGACTTTATGGCCCTGTCACGCGGGCCGTGAGATAAATGGACCCTATTTCTGATCACCATAAAATTTATAAAGTAGGGAAAATATGGTTTGACGTGTTTATTGCGTGCGGCCAAGAATCACCAGAAGACTCATTGATACAAGAGAAATCACAGTTTTATTAATTGCTGTCAGTCCTCGACGCCACGAAGGCTCTCTGACTTAATTCACACCAAGTGTAAAGCCATTTAATCACAATTCTTTCAGATGTATATATTATATTGCACTTGTATTGCACATTTGACGAGGAGACCGAAGGCAAATACGAAAATACCATATACGTCTTTTCAGAGTGTGAAATGCACCGAACAATGAAACAATTTTGTCTGATCTCCCAAAGAAATACGTCATCCTTGTACATGGACCCCGTTCTACCTTTAATTCCATTTTGTTTAAAGATCTCATACAAACTAGAGATTGGTATAACAAAATAGCATACGATACCTACACGTATTTAGAAAATATTAGAAGAAGCTTTGAGTGTGTGTGTGTGTGTGTGTGTGTTTTATAGTCCTCCCCGAAAAGGTCAAGTCTATAATCTTTACTCTTTAGTCGCTCTAATGACAGTTGCTTTACTTCACACAAAAGGTCATTTGACAAAGTTATTTTAAACACTGATCTTCACTTAAAAATTCAGTTACTACGTCGACGAGAAAACGTGTTAATTGATTAATCCTCAGTGAAAGCGAAATTAATTCCATTGACTGAACTGCTAGTTTTTTTTCCAATATATCAGAGGGTTTTCTGATAGAGTACAAGTATATAAAAAAAATTTCAATATATCAAAGGGCTCTCTGATAGAGTACAAGTATAGAAATTTTCATAAAGCTACCTACTTCTTTTTAGAAACTCCGAGCTGCGTCAAGGCTGCAGCAAACTTTCTGAAACAACGGGAAGCACACTGTCTTTTCGGGATTACATTACATATTCATTTACTGTAACCACGCTATTCACTAATATGGATTTAAAGGTATAATTAGAAAGGTCAAATGATGGAAAGTTTAAAGAACTAAATTCAATACAAATTCAAAACCTTGCTTCGAAGTTTGATTTTTGCCTGTACGATTTACATTCGGAGATATATTTGTGTCTCTGAGACAAACCGCGTTTCCCGACTAGAAGCATACAATAGTCTTTGATTTTTTCAAATTATTTGCATCTGAATCAAAATAGAGCAACATGTCTGTTCCTGAAAGTGTTGTATAAGTAGCGTAATTGTGAGTAAGAGTATATCTGAATTTAAGCAACTCTGAGTTTAATTTCTCTTTTTCTATCCCGAATTTATTTATTTTTATTTATTTATTTTTTTTCGGTTTTAAGTAAGGTAATCAATTGTGGATATTGGCAAAATAGGTATGATGGAATCTGACTGTAATTTATTCTTGTTTAAGTTTTTTTGCTGTCCGTATTTCTGCCATTTAGTGTAAGATAGATATATACAATCGATATTATGACTTGATTTGAAACCCCTATCATGTCAGATAGATATATACAATCGATATTATGACTTGACTGGAAACCCCTGTCATGTCAGTTAGATATATACAATTGATATTATGACTTTATTTGAAATCCCTGTCATGTCAGATAGATATATACAGTCGATAATATGACTTGATTTGAAACCCCTTTCATGTCAGATAGATATATACAATCGATAATGTGACCTGATTTGAAACCCCTTTCATGTCAGATAGATATATACAATCGATATTATGACTTGATGTGAAACCCCTTTCATGTCAGATAGATATATACAATCGATATCATGACTTGATTTGAAACCCCTTTCATGTCAGATAGATATATACAATCGATAATATGACTTGATGTGAAATCCTTTTTCATGTCAGATAGATATATAAAATCGATATTATGACTTGATTTGAAATTCCTGTCATGTCATATTGATATATACAATCGATATTATGACAATTTGAAAACTCATCCAGTCTTCTCCAAACGCTGTTTTCATTTTAGATATATAGTCGATGACAAGTAAAAATTGTAAAATGGAGGATAAGGTCTACCACCTGGTTGACACAAAGCTGATCTGATATCATTATATTGTCGATAAGACAGACTCACCAACTGCATCACAAATAACTGTCTACGGGCCTGCTTCACACTGCAATGATTCTGATATTAGCATATTCATGATTGAATCTGATATTTTTTAAATTACAAGGCATATTACAAGGCATATGAAACTAATGCAAAATACGTATAATAAAAATATAGTACTGGACAAAATTAGATGTCGGAATACGATAATAACACTTCACTCATATATCGATTTGAATCTTTGCCTTTCTATCTGCCTGTCTATGTATGTATGTATGTATGTATGTATGTATGTATGTATGTATGTATGTATGTATGTATGTATGTATGTATGTATGTATGTATGTATGTATGTATGTATGTATGTATGTATGTATGTGCGTGCGTGTGTGCGTGAGAGGATATGAAATCATTCGTTTAATATGAACGGGACGAACATGTTCTTGTAATGTATTTGTATCTTTTACTTCAATCATAAAGGATGCAATAGCGTAGAAAATAACAAGATCTCTTCCCTTCTAGTTATTTTAAAAATATAAATGGAATATAGCGATTATGCCTTCAAAAGGAAAAGCTGGTAGTTTTGACCCAGGAGTTGATCCCTGGTCAAGAGCTTCTTAGTGCGGTCAAGAGGGTGAACTGGCCCTTGTCCACCTTAGCCAAATAGTGCTGTCACTTTGTCAGCCGGTAATAATTGGAAATTAAATGACCAGCATTTTAACACTTGCAATAGGAAAAAAAATAGATTTTTGTTGATGTCTCTAGGTAGCTTTCGTGGATCTTTAGTACTTTGATATTATAAGACGAATTTCTTATCGTACTAAAGCTTTTGTCAAATAAATTGTGACCACTTGGCGACTGATTTATTCTAAGTGGATAGCCAGCACTGTTCGTGTATTCATAATATTAAAGAAATAACGAGTCAACGAATTTCGTCATTTTTCCATCTGGAGTTATGCACCGATATTTCTTCATGTACCCGATATCAGTATTCATTGCAATCCATGTACCCGATGTCAGTATTCATTGCAATCCATGTACCCGATGTCAGTATTCATTGCAATCCATGTACCCGATGTCAGTATTCATTGCAATCCATTTACCCGAAGTCAGTATTCATTGCATGTCAATGTTTGAAATTCTACTTCATTTAGCTCTCTTTCTCAGCCTAAAGACTCGATCAATTTCCTTTTTTGCCGTGGAAGTTTGTCTGTGTTCCTGTCGGTTATTATTCCTTCGTACATAATATACTGGAATTACATTGTGGGCACTCACGTGCACTTACTACTCGAAGCAGATTTCGAGTTATGTCTCCGTGTCAAATGAATAACATCTCAACGCTTGTACAGCTCCAACACCGTTTCATATTAAAACTTCAGTCTTTGAGATATGATCAGAGACTGTCCGCAGATGTGTACAACGGTGTGGAATTTGGATCCAATCCTCCAATTGAATGATGGGGGTGGGGACACTTATGCATATAAATGAAATGGGGTGGGGGTGACAACGGAGAAAAGCG